>VKHL01000181.1:0-50931 GCA_015146655.1 Ochromonas danica
AGACGACAAGACATCAATGTTGTCATCTCTATATTCAACTAGTGACCAAGTAGTCTATCTTGGCTCTGAGTGTAGTGCTAACTCTTTCACTGTTAACTCTATTAAAACCTCTAGACTATTGACTTCTTCACTTGGATCGAATCCTCTTGATTCCTGGAAGATCAACATTTGAATAAAGTCGATAGTTCTTCCATTTATTAGGTCGAACAGTAGCATATTCTAACTCGAAGTTAGTCTCTCGTAGCTTGAAGTCTCTAAAGACTTCCAATAATGCCTTCTCTTCTCTCTTGAGAAAGCCAATCATGAGCTTAGTCTCTACTAGTCGACCCTTCGTAATCATCAATACAGCATCTCGAATGACTTCTAAAGGGAGATAGAAGAAAGGAGGGTCCATAACGATGATACTAAATGTCTCCTCTAGAGTGATAGGATGACGTAAGTCATAGTATTGGAACTTGGGCAAGTAGGCAAATCTAGTATCAATGTCCAGGACAGCTTCTTCACGACCTTGTTCATGAAAGCCTACTCCTAGACTAGGAGTAGTGAGACAGCAACAGTCTGTAGTATGACTTAGTCCTACTAGGAGACGATGTACAGTGTCCATTGTCCAGAAGTATTGCTCGAGATCGTATCGTTCAGTGAATCCTTCTTGAAACATTGACCTAGAAGAGGAAGAAGAGGAAGGATTGTTGATGATATCTTCCTCATCCTTCTCCTCCTCATAGTTCTTCTTTGTCTTGATTATGTTCTTCTCTTTGCGATTCATAGGAAGGGCTTGCCAGTGGTTGTCTTCGTATCTATTCAGTTCTGGTCAAAGGGTGTTTCAGTTTTGGCAATCTTCCCACCCTTCCCCATCTCTCCCACCCTTCCCAGCCACCTGATTCCATTGGAATGTCCTCCTATTCCATGGAGAGTGTTGCGCCGATTCGTGTGGGATTCGCATTTTCCTTTATTTCTTGACCAATGCTTTCTAATTATGTTCATAAAGTGTCGAAGAAAATGATGAAGCGGCGCAGATTTTCTTTGCCGCGTATACATATACATAGACTATCCAATAGTGATCTCATCTACGTGCTTTACTGAGCATAATACAACTCATTGCTATCCATCCATAGGATTTTCTAAGGTTATTGTCGTCCCTCAATATAGAACACACGTTAGAACCTCCAACCTGTCCGGTTGGGAGTGCTGGGTCTGCGATTGCCATTACTTGGGTCATAATCGTAATGCTGAGCGGATTGCGGAGTTGGCGTAGAAAAGCGCTTGCTGCCACCTAAACTACTCGAGGTGCCACCATAGCCTCCACTATCTGCTGGTGCAGGCGAAGCAGGTCGACTACCATATCCACTCGACGTGGGGTTGGAGTAAGACGATCTAAACAATAACGAAATTTGTCAGCTGCTACGAATGGCCCAAGGAACGAACAAATAAAACACCTCACCTCATTGGAGAAGTGCCATATGTCTTTCGCCGACTATCAACCACGGGAGAAGGATATCCATTCGTGTTACTTCCTGTACTACCAACAGAATTGTTGGACGAGAAAGATTGTCTGCGGCTACTCGAAGAAGTCTGCGCAGCGGCAGGAGTTGGTGAGGCATAACGAGAAGTTGTCGATGAGGGTGCTCTCTGCACTTGCGGACTGGTATATCTTCCACCTGATCCGCCAGGAGCATTGTTGCTACCCAAACTACCCAGACTGGACACACTAGCACTCACAACACTCATATTGCTACTATTTCCCGCAACTGCACCAGCATTACCACCCGAAGAGAGGGAGGAACGATTCGTAGTACCCCCTGTAGGACGCCCTGTGCCCGTGCTACCATTGGGGCGAGTATTAGGAGCGGGACTTCCATGTCTAATAAATCAACCAAACAATTACACTTAGCAATAGCGAAGAAAACGCATTGGCACAACTCATACCTATAAACTTTTGAACTCGTGGTTGAGCCAGCTCCAACATAAGTATTGCTACCATTACTGCCGACCGAACTAACACTCATATTCGAGGACACATTTCCATTTCCTGCACTAGAGCGCACAGTTGGTGAAGCATAACGAGGAGTAGAGGTAGTAGAACCAGCCGGGCTTCCACCACCTCTGCTGGATGCTGCCGATGGTCCCGGCGGAGCAGCCCATGCCTGTCGACTTGAAGTGGTGCGGCTAGTTCCAGCAGATCTGGAAGGCGCAGTATTGGAAAGAATGTCATGTCTGGCACGAACAGCACCACCAGCTGCTGAACTAGGTCTATTTCCTGCCGAACTACTTCCACTTGTCTTATTAGTCCCAGACCCCTGCACATCAAATGCTGCAAGGGGATCAGAGTATGGCACACTATCCACATCGGGCGGATTTCCATATTCTTTAAACAAAGCTTCTTCGGACAGGTAGTTTGTATTTTTAGAACGATAAGAAGTGGCTAAAATATCCTTAGCTTCCTGCTCTGTGGCAACACTGGGCGCCACATGCATATTAGCCAAGTCGTAAAGAGAAGGTGCTGCAGTTGATGCAGCGGAAGAATAAAAAGGATCGTTGCTTTGCTGAGGTGGTGGCATCGTTCTACTCAATCCCGACGTGCTACTATTGTTGCTACTGGAACCAGGAGCAGAGGCTGACGATCCACTCTTGAGGTGATCAGGGAAGAATGTCTGCTTCTGCATATCAGCCATCAACTTGCGCAATCGCTCTTCAGCAGTCATAGTAGAAGCTGCCGAAGAAACATTAGATGCAGATTGAGGAGGATTGGGTTTAACATCAATATCAACCAAGCTCCCACTTTTCTTCTCATCTTTGGGTTGCGTTGGATAACGACCAGAACTGCTTCCAATCACATTAGCACTTCCAGAAGGATCCTTGGGCTGCGCAGTCATTCCAACAAACTTATACAAGTCGTCAGATCCACCATTATCTTTGTTGTTGCTATTGTTCGTGGTGGAAGCACTTGATGTAGTATATGAAGCCGCCGCAGAGCTAGTCGATGGAGGAGCATATTTACCACTTCCAGTCGATGTACTGCTGGTTTTGTCAATCGATGATCGAAGTGGTGGCCCAGCAGGTGCAATCTCCTTGTCTTCTTTAATCTTAAGACTCTTCTCCATGTTAGCATGAGAACTAGGTGGCAGTCCTTTTTGATACAACCCTCCCTTCAAGATGCCCTTGTGAGGATAGGCACTTCTACTATTTAATGAGGATGCCGGAAACCAGTTCACATCTTCTTCAAAAATGATATTATCAAACTTAATCTTGAAATTCTTTGGAATATCATATACATTGTGATAAGGTCCAGGCAAGGAAGTGATAGTATTCTTGCTATTAACAAACGAGAAAATAAGAACTAATTCTTCTTCCATATCATCTAATGCACGAGTATTTAACTTCTGTTTCAAGAATATTGATTTCATAATATTATAATCTTTCTTCTTCACTGTATGAATGACATTCTCTCCATATTTAAACCAATGAATATTCTCTTCCGATTCAATCAATTTACTTGCAGCTGTCTCATTACTATTACTGGAAGAAATTGTACTTGGAGAACCAGATACAGTATTCCCACCACCAGATGAGTTTGGATTAAGTATATATGATGGATCCCAAGAATTCCATCGTTTCGCTTCATTCACTGGTAACATGTTCGCAATATCATTGATAGTCATATTAGGTTCAATTCGAAAACTATTCTCAATACCATGTTTTAAAGCATAAGTTTTCTGTCGAGAGGCTAATAACTTCATATCTAAAGCAAACATTTGTTGAATAAATCCTTTATTCAAATCAACATCAGGTTTCTTAGAAAAGACATAATCATAACTTTTTTCAAATCCCCATCGATATTTCATCATAAGATAAAGACATGCAGCAATGATACATCTTCCTGTTCCTCTTTTAGAGAAGATTAAGACAGAGATACCATGACTAATTGAAACATCAATAAATTCTACAATATCTGTTAAAATACTATCTTCATGACCTGAAAATAATCGATAATCAGGTCGATCTTCCCAATTATAGGTTAGATAGACTAAGCCATGAGATGCCCAGACATTAGGAACATCTCTACCTCCTACATTAATGAGATTAGAAATCTTATTATCATTAATAAAGACTTCACTTTGACTTGTTTCAGCATCTCCTATAAATAAACCATCTTTAATTTTTGCTGCCATGAGAGAATGATAGGAAAAGAAAGAGAAATATAGAAGAAAGCTTAGGAAGTGAAAGAAGATAAAGAAGAAGTCAAAGAATTCAAATGGATTGATGAAAAAGGAGAGGATAGCCTATAAACTTCTCAATCAAAGTCAATCCTAATGAGATAAGAGGATTAGAGAATGAAAGAGAGACTGTATCAAGTAAGTGAGAGAAAGAGTAAGTTAAGACAGGTGTATCTTTAATCGATAAACTGAAAATAGAAAGGAATGAAAGAGAAGAAGAGGATCTTCAGTCCAAGCGACAAATGCGGAGGATGATTGAGCAAAGTCAACGGTTGTTACTAGTATGCGTGGGGACGAGAAAAAGGCAGAATTTCAAAAATCTTGGAGTTTTCAAAAACTTTTCTTTTTGACTCCTCTAAAAGTCTACTTTCTCGGAAGTTGGGTGTGTGGTGTGGTGCAGCCAAAAATTAAATGCTTTTTTGGTGATTTTTTGTAAATCTGAATGAGGTTTGACCTCATTTTTGTTCATATGTCCTTTGAACAGCCAACGACGCAACGATGAGCAGTCGGGTTTGACCTCATTTTCATTCAAATTTTATCGTTCATGTCATTCCAGTGGACATCCCCCGACACTCAAGCATTCCTGGAATGTGTCTTGTTGGAAGTTAAGAATGGAAGCACGGCCGAAGATGGCTTCAAGAAACAGCAATGTTGCAAATTATTTTAACGCCACGCGAGTCATGAAGGTCGGCAAGTCGGTTCTTCAGAACAAGCTCGCCGCATTGAAGAAAAAGTATAAACTTTCAAGGCTTCTTTAAAAGACAATAGTGGTTTTGGCTGGGATGAATCTCTCCAGCTGCCCACCGCTCCTGACTGAGTCTGGAGCGAGTTTCTCGCGGTCAACAAGGATGCCACGGAGTTCCACTATAAGACTCTCGAATTCTACAATGAATTCGACGAGATCTTTGGTGGCAATGTCGCCACCGGAGCATTTTCACGTGAATGCGAATGCTCCGAAACTCGCTCCAGACTCAGTCAGGAGCGGTGGACAGCTAGAGAGCTTCATCCCAGAGTCATGCTGCGCGACAGGATCATCGCTCAGCAGCAGCCAAGCAGCAGTTGCCAAGAGATTGTCTCAGGCATTCTCATAAAAGAAAAAGAAAAAAATTGAATTGCTGTGGTGTTATAACAGCGTTATAATGGTGTTTCTGAAAGATCGAACGCACCAAAGCAGATTTATGCAATACTACGTTATGGGAAGTCCATAATGACGTTTCTCGATAAGCCAGCTTGATAACGTGAAATCACCGAACACACCCTAACATCGTAGACTCTGAGTAGGTTAGGGCTACTAGCAAACTGGTATTGTCTTATAACTGATAAGATGAAAGTTGACAATATAGCCCAAGTTTCTCATCAAAAAAAGATCAAAATTGTATTTAGTTAGAACGTTTCAAAATCAAGAGATAGCATCATCAACCTCTCTAATACATAAATTGCCAAATCACTGTACTTCATAGGTGCTACAGGTAGACCAGCAGTCTAGTACTAGTAGTACTAGACCTGTAGATCAAACTCTATGAGCCAGAGCCTCAGCAATAGCCACAGTCCTTCTCGCCATGTCCACATGCAAGCGCTCTACCATGGTACCATCCACTCGAACAGCTCCCTTGTCCTTATTCTGAGGCTCATTGAAGACATCAATGACTCTCTTAGCCCATACAACCTCCACCTCTGAGGGTGCAAAGACACGATTAGTCACATCAACTTGACTAGGATGGATGAGAGTTTTCCCATCAAAGCCACGATCTCTTCCATCTTGACATTCCTTTTCCAAGGCAGAGAGGTCTGAGAGAGAGTTACAGACTCCATCAATAATATCTAACCCATGACATCTTGCTGCTGCTAGACAAGTCATTAACCAAGAGTCCATTGCAGAACGACTACGTACTCTTGTTTCCTTAGCAAGATCATTAGTACCCATAACAAGACAATTCAATCGAGTGGTACTAGCTGTTGAAGCAATTGATAGAGCATTAAGAATAGAATGAGGAGTCTCCATCATAGCCCAGAGGGAGGTATGCTTGACACCTCCTAAGAGAGAGATGAAGTGATTAACACGAAGGATATCCTCTGCCTTATTCACTTTCGGAATAAGAATAGCATGAGGACGAGCATCAACAGCTTCTTGAAGGTCATCATGACCCCAAGCTGTCTCTAAGCTATTGACTCGTATGATAACTTCACGATGACCAAAGCCACCTTTCTTAATAGAGGTAGTCACTAACTCACGTGCTAACACCTTGGCATCAGGTGCTACAGCATCTTCTAAATCAAAGATAATAGAATCAACTGGAAGAGTAGCAGCTTTCTCTATAGCTCTCAGATTAGAACCTGGGAGATAGAGGACTGATCTCCTGGGACGATACCCCCCACTACCACTACCACTACCAGCTGACTGAGTAGTGGTAGAGGTGGTAGAAGTGTTAGGAATAGAGAGAAACCTCTTAATAGAGGTAAAGAGAGGAATATTCTTCTTCAAAGTAATAAGATTGACCTTGTTCTTCAACATCATCATCCTCGCTCTTTCTGTTATCCATCAACAACACACACTCTCTCTCCCACTTCATGGAATCCATGGACTCCGTGGAATCTCTTTCCAGGGGATATTCCATGGAAATTGAGCAGATAGAGATGGCGGTTTCACCAGCCTGTTGAATGGCAGTTAGTCTAGTGCCCTAACCAGTGCAACAATAAACAATTCAATCCAAAGTCAAAAGTAGAAGCCTATTTATTTAATATACTATTCCTGTAATGAAGTCTTCACAAGACAATGTTCCAGGGTTAGGAGGAGGAGGAGGAGGAGGAGGAGGTTCTCAGATCTCAGCTCTCTCTACCTCTTCCCCTCCTAATAGATCCTCCTTCTCTGCTAAACACAGAGGAAAGAATCTACAACCATTAAGACTCTCCGCTGCTGGAGCAGTGGCTGAGAAGTTGATTGCTAGTATCTCTACCTCTTCTACCTCCTCCTCCTCTGACCTGCACCACCTTGTTCACCACGGTGGAGGTGGAGGAGGAGGAGGAGGGGGCTTCCCTAATAATTCCTCCTCTACACCAGCTGGATTAGGATCACCTAAGGTGGGAGGTGGTAGTGGAGGAGGAGGAGGAGGGGTTAGTAATAGTGGTACTCCTAAGGGAAGTCGAACTAGTCCTCCTCATATAGCCTTCCATCATAACCCTCCCGAAGAGAAGTCAGATGATGAGAACCACCGAAACAAAGTCATGAATCAACCTTTCAAAGTAAGTACTACCCCTCCTCCTCCTCCTCCTCCTCCTACCACCTCCTCCTCCTCCTCCTACCACCAGGTATCTGACTGTCTGTCTGTGATTCATCTGTTATGGTAGAAAAAGATCGTTGGAGATCTATTTGGTACTACCACAGGTAGCTCTCTAACAGGTCTACTATATCGATCTCGTATTATTGAGAAAGATGATAAGAAACGATCTGATCTGACTCAATCTAATTTAAATAAATCCATTCATCTTCATGGGAATGATTCTATGATAGAAGAAGATGAAAATGAAAATGATTCAGAAACTGAAATTAATAATCATAATTTATATGAAATGAATCCTAAACAACAATTAGCTATTACTATTAAGAATTGGTCTATCTTAGAAGAAAATGATTGTTATCTATTAGAAGAAGGTGCTATCTATGCTCTCATAGCATTATCTCATTTAGAAGATATTACAATAAGAAGATGTTGTGCTAGTGCTTTCTATCATTTATCATCAAGACAAGGTAATCGTCAACGATTATTAACTATGGGTATGACCAATGGTGTGACGTCATTAGCAATACCATTAGGTGCTCATTTATCTGCTTTAACTGGTAGACGATGGTAAGTTAACAGTTAACAGTTAACATTATATATATATACTGTATATACTGTACATTGATATAGAGAGAGAGGAGTAGTATACTTTTACCCAGTTTTACCATGTTTTACCTTATTATACCTGTTTTGCCTGATTGCGCCAGGTTATGTTATACCTATTATTACCAGCAGCTTCTACCTGATTATACCATATTTTACCTCCTCTGCTCTCTCATCTACTCTACTCTACTCTAATGTGATCTAATCTAATATGATATCATATGATATGATTGCTAAATAGGAAAATTGCTAAATTATGTACATTAACCTTATGTAATCTCTCTATGCAAGAAGAAGGTGAAACCATTATGGCTAATGAATATGCTATCATGGCTCTTATGGTACTAGTAGGGATTAACGGTCATAGTCTCTTACCTATCTGTGCACAGACGATGTATAATCTCACCGCTTGTGTAAATCCTTTCAAAGGCATAGAGCGCATAATTAAGCTATTACTTAACACCAGTCTAACAGGACATGATCATAGTGAGATATTAGTTAAAGTATTAGTAAATTGTTCACGTTATTCTTGGTTAAGATTACGTATTATTGAAGAAGGAGGAATTAACCAATTACATAATTTAGTGACCAGTCTAGCAAGTCGTGAAGATAAGACAATAGAGATGAAAGAAGAGTTAATCTATTTCATATTAATTGCCTTACGATCACTCTCTGAAAGTAGTGGATGTCGTGCTGATATGTTACAGAAAGGATCGATTGAATTATTAGGTAACTTGTTACCTTTCCTTGCTACACCTACAGTTGAAGGTAGTAGTGGTAGTGGTAGTGGAAGAGGAGGTGGTGGTGGTGGAGGAGGAGGAGATTTGATAGGACCAGGTAGTAATAAGAGGAAGATAGACACTACCACTACTACTACTACCCCTCAGACTCTATCAGAAGGCAAGAGAAAGAAGAGAAGGAGGAAGTGTAAGCTATTAATGATGAAGATCTTACACAACTTCATCCACCCTCCTACAACAATAACTAACACTGCCTTTGAAATGGCTATCTATATCACAGCTCATATTATTACTACCATGAAAGAAGAGGAAGATCTTGATCCGGATACTCTCTCTGTCAATACTAGTAAAGGGTCAGAGGGCACCTCCTCGGTAGTGGGAGGAGGTGGAGGAGGAGGAGGTGTAGAAGGTAGTAGTAGTAGTAGTGATGTGACAGCAATAATTCAATATTGTGCAGCATGTTATCATCTCTTTACTAAAGAAGGGTTAAGAGGTAATAAACGTCTTTCAGGGTTGATTATTGAAAATATGAGTCGTTTATTACAATCTACAGATGCTTTAACACAATTCTTTGCTATCTCTTCTGCTGGAAATATCTTCTTTAATAACTTGTGGTAAGTCAGTCACTTTGTCAGTCTGTCTGTTAGTCTGTCTATATTAGAGGATACTAACACTACTGTGTGTGTGTGTGTGTGTATGTGTGTGTTTGTGTGTGTATGTGTGTGTGTGTGTATGTGTGTGTGTGTGTGTGTATGTGTGTGTTTGTGTGTGTATGTGTGTGTGTGTGTATGTGTGTGTGTGTGTTTGTCTGTGTATGTGTGTGTATGTGTGTGTGTGTGTGTGTGTGTGTGCATGTGCTATGTGTATACTGTGTGTATACTATGGTATGTTATATATGGTATGAGTAGTCAAGATAGTCGTAAAATCGAACAACTAGTTCAATTCTTTATACAACATGGACCAGGTATAATTGATCCTGCAGCTAAACAAGCATTAGCATTAGCATTAGCTAAACTATCACAAGATACAAGTTATATGGAAATGATTGAAAGATTACATCTCTTAGATCATGTCTTACATCTCTTATTAACATTACGTGAAGAACATGTTAATTCTTTACTATTACAAGAAAGTTGTTGTATAGCCATCTGTCGTATAACATTACGATTAGGATGTCATCCTAATCATATAACAGATTCTGAATGTTCTATTGTTACTAAGACATTATTTTCATTATTAACCTTACAAGATCGTAATGTCTTATGTAGTACCATCTCTGCTATACGTGCATTAGGTGTACAACGACTTTGTTTAGATGACTTTTTATCAAATAATGCACAGTTTTTATCTCAAATAGCAGAGATTATTGCAACCTATCAAGATGATATTGAATTATGTCAATATGGATGTGCTGTTTTAGCAGTCTTTTCATATGATATACTAGCACATGATCGATTAGCTGAAAAGAAGATTATGAATACCTTCTTTACAAAGATTAATAATGTGGAAGATACAATAACACGTGAATTAGTAGCAAATAGTTTATGTAATCTATCCATACATGCTATAGCATGTCAACGTATGATTGAAATGAATGTAGTTGATGTATTAGGTAGATTATCATGTTCAACAAGTGAGATCATATTAGAATTATGTAGTAAAACATTATGTAATTTGACATGTCATTCAAGTCATCATCAAGCCATGATACAACAAGATGTATTAGATATTATTATTATGATTGCTTTAGTTCGTACAGTTTCTAATTCTACCAAATGTACATGTGCTAAGGCCTTGCTTAACTTAATAAGTAATGACAACTTAAAGGCTATCACTGACTCAGGGGCTATACGTATCTTTGCCTCCTTATCAACTATACCTTATCTACCTATACAAGTGATATGTTCAAAAGGATTTCATTTATTAACCATGAATGAATATCGTCGTAAAGAATTAATACAATATCATTCTGTTATACAAGCTTTATTTCATATGATTAAATTATCTATTACTATACCTTCATCACGTATTAAAATAAGATTAGGAATGAGTTTAATTAATCTATTAGCATGTCCTTATAGTTATTCTGAAGTCATCCCTATGGGTGCTTTAACATGTTTAAAGATTATTGCTACAATGGAATTTGAAGAATTAAGAGATGCTGTTGTTCGTATTATATTAAGAATGACTTCATCATCACTATCCTCCTCCTCCTCCTCCTCTTCTACTACTACTACCAACCATGCTAACTCTACTAACTTAACTAACCCCAACGGAACTAACTCTACTAACGTATCTAATCCCAACGGAACTATTCCCAACGGAACTAATACTACCTCTACCTCTACTAAGTTAACCACCTCCACCAGTACTACTACTACCACTACTACTACTACCAATAAGTATGACAATGAAGCAATGATCTTACATGAACCTATTATACCTATTTTATTATTAATCTTACAACGTCATACCTCTACTACAACCTTTGATATTCTATTACGTACTATGAGATCTTTAACATCTATTAAACAATATCGTAAATTATTCTTACGTGATCATGGATTAGATGCTTTAATAGGATCTGTATTAACAGGGAAAGTAATAAAGAAAAGTCATTGTCAAGAGATATGTCGTACATGGACTAATCTATCGTATGAATTAGATTATTGTGAAATTATGATTAAATCAGGTAGTTTAGTATTAGCATTAGCTATCTTAGAACAAAGTCAATTAGCTAATACATTAGAAACGAAAATGTTAGTAATGATATTAATACGTAATTTATCAGAATCTTATGTTGCTAAACCTTATCTATTAACACAAGGAATTGTAAAGTCATTAGTGAAGATATTATTAAATGACGTGGGAGAATATGACAAAATGAAAGAGTTATTAGATCAAGAATATCCTAATAACAATAGTAATAATAACATGATGTTACAACGTGATTATATACAACAACTCCTCCTACGCAGCAGCACTACCTCGAACACTACCTCGTCCAACCCTCCTCCTCCTGCTACTACTACTACTACCACTACTACTAGTAGTAGTAACTTGTCATTGAAGTTAGATGGTATGCGTAGTGTAGGCTATGCAGCTATGGTGAAGATCATCTATAACCTTGTCTTATCCTCTTCTATGCATGATGAACTAGTCGCTCAGGGGATTATGGAAGCCTTATTGAAGATTGTGCTACCTCTGACTATTGCACCTCTCTTCCATGATGAAGAGACGTTAGCAGCTATTGGGGTAGGAGGAGCAGGAGGTAGTGGAGGAGGAGGAGGAGGAGGGAAGGGTAATACTGCTACCTCCTCCTCCTCCTCCTTCTCGATGGTATCACCTAAGATACTTAAGACTTCCTCACAGGATGGAGGGGTAGTAGGTAGTAGTAGTCATCCTACTATTACTATCCCTCCTCCTGCTACTACCACAGGACGAGGAGTAGCAGCAGGAGGAGGAGGAGGAGGGGTAGTAATGAAGCATCTACCTCCCTCTGGTGTTCGACTATTCTTCACTCCTTTAGAAGTCGAATATATTGCAAAGACTCTTCGTATGCTATCAACTTCTCCTTCTTGTCATGAAGCTATGGTAGGTAGAGTGACCACCTCCTCCTCCACCTCCTCCTCCTCCTCCACAACATGCTATGTGATGTCCATCTGTCGTGCTCTAATCTATTCCTTCATCTCTCCTATAGCAAGATGTGAGATTGCTATGACCTTGTCTAATCTCTCTCAATCTAAATCATGTCGTGAGCAACTAGTCCATCAGTCAGCTATCGAGCTACTCATTGCCTTGTCTATTACTAGTGACTATGATACTCAAAGACATTGTATAGCTGCCTTAGGTTATCTCTCGGAGTTAACAGTAGTGAGACAAGGTGTAGTAGCTTCATTGTTACTGTTAGGGTTGAACTTGGAGGATAGGCAGAATAGTGGAGGAGGTGGTGGTGTAGGAGGAGGAGGTAGTATAGCAGGTAGTGTAGGTAAAGGAGGAGTAGTAGCAGGAACAGGAGGGTCACTGAGCGGTGCTAATGCTACCCTTCCCTCCTCCTCCTCCTCTATTGCTTCTGCTGCTAGTAATGTAGCAGGAGGAGGAGTAGGGCCTATTACCACTGCTACAAGTAGTAGTAATCCTGCTGCTGCTATCACTACTTCTGCCACTGCTACCGCTACTGGCAGTAATCCCGCGGGCCATAATAATAGCATCAACCCCGCGCCTCACAATAATAGTAACAACCCCACTACCTCTACTACAACTGTAAGTACTACAACAACAGCTAACAATGTTACAACAACTACAACAACTGCTACACTATTACAACCAATCTCTGACAATAATACTACTGCTACATCAACTAACAATAATGATGATGATATGATCTCTGTTACCTCATCGACTAGTCATCTCTCCCGAGGTAGTGATCTCTCTTCTAGACAACAACCTCCTCCTACTACTACTACCACTACTACTACATCTCCGAATGAGTCTAATCAGATGAAGATGATGACATTAAAGAATCTGTTAAGAGATCTCATGCCTGATCGTATTCGATTTGAATCATTTATTGATGCATTAAGAAGATGTAATAAGGATAACCTTGATCAGAATGACTTCCATCCTAAAGGAATGACAGAGAAGGAGATTGGAGATATGATGGGAATACATCATAATCATCATCCTATGACTTCTCTTTCATCGACTACACATGCTTCGATAGTAGCAGCAGGAGGAGGTGGTGGTGGAGGAGGAGGAGGAGGAGGGTCTACTACCCGTCGATCTATGCCAAAGACACCTTCTATACCCATCAATAATCCTCATCTTTCTATGATGCATCATGGTGAAACACCTGCTATTGACTCTCTATCTCATGGAGAGTATACTCGATTAGCTGTTTCTTCGTACCATAAACAGCTTTTACTGAATGAAGAAAAACAGCTTTTAACAGTCTCAGCATTAAATGATATTAATTACTTCTTTGAAGTACCACAATCAGAAGATTCTTATGATGCTGAAAAAGGTGGATTAGCAAAAGCTTTAACCGTTGAATTGGCCTTACCTGGCATACCTGCAAATCGAGACTTAGAACCCGCAAATCGCCATAAGGAACTCACACCTGTCCCTATTGATCAACAACCTTTACCTAAGGATTGTCGTCAACCTGATTATGGTATAAATTCTGCTATGCCTACTCGTGGTAGTACAGGAGGACAAGGTAGCAGTGGTCTAGGAGGTGTAGGAGGAGATGGTCTATCAGCTGACTACCTCACAACGAGTAATTCCAATCTATCTGAAGGAGATCATACTACTGACAGTGAGAGTCTAGCTGATGATCGTAAGCATCAACCAGCACCTGCTTTTAAGGTTAAGTCAGGAAGTGGTAGTCATCATTGGAAAGGTCTTCGTCATGCTGAGGTCGTGCATACTGGACCACTACCCTCTACCACTGCTAATCGACTAGGTGGAGGGGGATTAAGTCATTTAGATCCTCGTAGTCCTTTAGTTCGTAAGAATGGTCCACATAATGGAATGTTTCTATCAACTACAGGAGGAGGTAGTGGTAGTAGTAGTGTTGGCGGTGGAGGAGTTGGAGGAGGTCCTCCTGCTACCTCACCACAGAGTCAACATCGTCATCGACAAGGTAGTGCAGGAGAGACAAAGCGTTCTGGTAGTCGACGTGGATCAAGATCTGATAATCATGACATCAGCAGTGCTGTAGCCTTAATGAGTGGTGGAGGCAGTGGGTCCAAGTCAGCTCCTGTGGACATGGACAATGGAAAGAACACTACAGGGAATGTCACTACTGGTAATGGTAGTACTAATAGTGTTGGTAGTCGTGGCCGTCTCTCTGCTGGATTTGGTCTGACGGATGACAGAGATCAAGATGGTCTGACAAATGAAGAAATCAAACAAGAACAAGCCTATAACGAAGAAGAAGATGAAGCCAATGAATTAGCACGAATGGCATTGAAAGGTAAATTAGGGAAAGAGAATGGTGGTAGTGGAGGAGGACTTGGTGGTGGTGGAGGAGGTAGTGGTGGAGGTGGTACTGGTAGACCTTCTATCAGGCAAAGGATGAACAGCAAGCTGATACCCAATGTCTCCGAAGATGATGATGATGATGTATCTCTCTCTGCACCTCCTAAAGGTGGACTTCAACATGTTGGTAGGAAGGGCTCTCTTCGTATTTCATTCTAAGAAGAGAGAGACACAGAGAGAGAGTCTACTTGCCTTCCTTCTTCTCTTTTTCATTGTTAGGGAGTGATGAAGAGTATCGATCATGCTTCGCATTGCTGGAGCTGGCGGTGACAAACATTTCTACAAAGATGGGGTTTTCAACAATGCTGAACGTGCTCATGACAGAAGCAGCGAGACTAGAGCAGATGGAAGAAGGGCATGCATTGTTGTTAACACGTAGTATTACATGCTGTCGCATTATTGCTCAACAAATTAATTGCAAATTATCTACAAAGGAATTGTTGGATAATAATAACATGAAATCAAATCTTCGTTGCATAGCTCGAACCATAACACAACGGTTATAGTGATAAACTGACAATACACATAGTCTAAATACAGTAAGCTCGTTAGGAGAGCGATCCAAGAGTTGGTAGGGGAAGTACCTTCCGCCGACTCGAATCTCTTCCACTTCTCGTCCTGGATAAATGAGCATCAGGGAGACTGCTACCAGCCACAGATAAAATACTCTGACGACTGTGTGCAACGCTACCTTCAGGCGAGATAGAAGAGGAGAAAGGTAAAGCATGGAAGACATGAGCGACGAGGTCGATGATACTCTTCCGAATATTTGACAATCGTTTGGTGACTGGGATGAGATGAGAAATACTCTCTTCTGCCTCTTCTCTCAGCTCCTCTTCATGAGGATGTTGCGCCCGTAGAGAAACTCTTCGAAGACTAGAAGAAAGACCTGTCATTGAGTCGTCTTCTCTTCTTGTCGAAGCATTGACAAATGTACTATTGCAACCTACACTATAATCAGCAGCTTCGTCGAAACGAGTACTCTCACCCTCTCGAGAAGAATAATAGGGATGCCAAGCTTTAGCTGCTACCTCAGCACTGACCACGAAAACACCGCTTACTCCAACACTACTCTCCGACATAACAGAAGGAGCCCGGCTGTGAGTAGTAACTTGATTGGAAGGTTGCAAGGGAAGCATGTCTTGGCCAGTTGGAGGGATGATGCGGTAATGACAAGGCAAAGAAAGGATAAAAACAAAGACACCATCAATCTCAGGGTGAGGATGCTTTGAGTAGTCCCCTGCAGCATGAGAGGCTAATTTGAATATCAGCCTATCAATCAACTCACTTTTCGGTGATACGATACTCGTTGTGATACGCACTATAATAAAGCCTTCATCTTCTATCTCAGTCAGCGAGTTACCATCCGATGATAATGTTTTATGATGGGTAGAAGAATGGGTATCCAGAACATAGGATATGCTTGCATGAGACTTATCAACGATCAAGGAAAGTATTAAATCAATAAGAAACAAGAATAAACTTGAATTAACTCGAACCTCAAGTGATGAGAATTGTTTACAATGTTCCCATACTTGTCCACCACATAACTGTTGCCAACCAATGAACATAGTGGAGCCATTCTGCCACTCTGAATCAATAGTTATTGTTGATAAGGCAGTTATACCTTGTTGTTTATCTTGTTGTTCTTGCAACTCGACTGTCAATCGCTTCATTAGACCTATTTGATGGCTGAGATTGATATGACGAAACCTTTCCACCCATTCTGATTTACTATGATCCTCGCTTTTAACGTAAGATAACAAACTTTGAATAGATGGCTTCAAATGATCAATTAAGGTCAATCCAATACGTAAAGAATCATTTCTTTCCTCAGCTAGAACACGATGGCGGCGGCATTCTAACGTCATTGATATCATTGAAGCAATTTCTTCTAATTTCAGCGATTGCTCTTCTGTCCAATCTGATCGAGCCATTCTATCCAACAGTGTTATACTTCCTATCTTCAAACCATTAACTATAATAGCACAACCAACATAGAAGTGGTAATTGCCTTCTGTACAGAGAATACTCTCCTGGAAATGAGGATCAGTACTAAGATCTTCTATGACAACCACTAATGAGGTTTGATTCATTATAAGATGAGAAGTAATTGAATCTTTACGATCAATCTCACTCCATGGAAAGTTAACTGAAGAGAGAATAAAGCTTCGATCAATTCCTAGGAAGGAGATTACTGCAGTAGAGGTCTAATAACGACAGGAAGAACGAGTAGGGAAATTCATTTAATAAATTATTTAATTAATTGATTAATTAAGAAGTGGATAAGGCAGGGGTAGTAGAGGCTTACTTGGAAGAGACGACAACAGAGAGCAGTATATCGATGGAAATAGTCTTGATAAGAGGAAGAAGGTCCTCCTACTTGATAGGAATCCAATAGTTGGACTTCTTTCAAAGTGCGAAGACGATTAGGTTCATAAAAAGGAATGACGACAGCATATTGATGCTGGAGATGTTGAAGAAGGCTCTGGTCATGCTCTGTTAAGTTCCCTATTAATGACTCTTGAGTCTCCTCAGTATTGTCCATAGGAAGAAGGATGATAGAGTGGGACAAGATAGAAAAGGACTGAGGATGAGAATAGAATAGGATTGGATTAGATTAGGATATGATTGGATACTATAGGAGAGACTTTAGTACATGATAAGAAGAAGACAAGTCAAGACCACTAGAGCACCACCACCACCAGAAAGACTATGAGAGACTTAAAGACTAAGAGAGAGAGAATGACTGATGATGACCCCAGACAGTGACTGAGAGACTACTGAGAGAGTACTAGGAGAGATCTTCAGTGTTTTCAGAAATGAAAAATGAAAAAAGCGGTTGGAGCACTGTAATTTTTCAATGATGGTGATGATGATGGTGGTGAAAATGCTGAGGATTAGATAACTCAAAAATTACGAGATATTAGTCTGCATTTCCTCTAACGGAACAGAATGAACGTGCAATTGACGTGGTGAAAAGAGAGGTCCGAGGTGGCGTTATTGACGAAGGAATACAAGATTTTCATGTTGAAAGGATGTTCTGCATGGTTGAGGTCGGTGTTATTAGAAGTAGGGGTAAGGTTGTTAGACAGGTCACACGGTGACAATCCGCCAGGAGAGAGAAAACTGTAACTTAAGGATTTACGTCAGTAAGACGACTAATCAGAGTGGTCAATACCCTCCATCACCTTTATAATGAATTAATCTGAATGCATTAGTATATTACAAAAGAGCTATTGCATTTATTATTATTAATCTAACATCGTAAGGCAGCTGTTGTTGGCAGTATCCTCAGCATACATTCCCTTAGCACATGAATTATCATCATCAATTCAAGTACACATTTCAAAAAAGAAATACTTTATTTCTTCTCTTCCACATCCACTGGGGCAGGGACATCATCATCAACAACTACAGTGGACTTGTAGTCAGTCAAGGGGACAAACCTGCCACGACGATTCATATACTCCAAAAAGCCCATGGTAATCAAGAGAATGGTAATAACGCCACCTTGTGCATAAACACGACTATGCATAATTTTCTGACTCAAAGTCAAATGCTTTAATCCCATTTGTCCGTACAGGATACCTCCCGCGAGAGGAACACCCAAACCGGCGACAAGTTCAAAAGGATTATCGGCAATATAATTCATAGTGCGTTGATAGAAAGGTAAAACAGAAAGTTCAGCAGGAACTTCTAAAGCACCTTGTCTTTCAACTAAACCATATTTATGAGGATGTAACATAGCACGATGTTGAGTGACCTCATAAGAAAATGAAAAAATTCCTAATGCTGCCATGACAGGGAAAGACATACGAACAGAGGTGGTAGTTTTGGCACGGAAACCAGGAGATCTCCAAATAGCGAAAGAAGTAATCGCACCGACAATACCTGCGCCAATAGCAGCAGCTTTCGTACTTTCTCTCATAGCAATGGATTGAATCGCATCACGCTTAGCATCTTCGTCGTAAACAAGGATACCCTGAAGACCAGACGACATTTTTTATTTCAATATTTTTTAGGGCGAAGAAAAAAGGAGCTTGGAATAGAAGATGACAACCACGTCTGAAGGATGAAGGGGTGGCGTTGTCTTGATTGTGTGAGGATTGTCGGTGTTGCTGGGAGGTGTGGCTGCGCTGCCTTTGATCACTACTCGGTCACTACTTAGTCATCAGAGGGAGTGGGTGGGAGTTGGAGGGGCAGAGAAGAAGGGCGGTGCGCGAGACAGGCTTGCACTACCTCGTCGACAAGGGAGTTGGCCGCTCTCTTCAACCAAGGCAACCCAAATGCACCACTCTCTTCAACACAGCAGAGTGCGTGGCAGGAACGAATAGATGGTGTATTTCCTAATTTTTCGGTTAAATATTGTATAGCAGCACGATTATATTTAGGATTGCCATTCATTAATTGTAATAATTGTAATAATCCATCAATATCAACAGAAGAACGATGAAAACCTTCAGATAAGATTTTACGATAAGCGGGAAAAAACCCATCTGGGGAAAAAATCCGTCGACGCAACACCCAATTCAAACTCAAATCAAATTTCTTCTCTTTAGTCCCATTGTCCATCAGAACTACTGTAAAAGCTTTAAAAAGAACGAGAATGGATAAAAGTAATGTTATTATGTTGGAAACAGGCAAAACATTCAACTAAAAATGTTTTTGTTCATCGTTAGCTGAGGAAGAACTGGAAATTCCAGCCACGGGCTTTGCCCCCTCTATAGCTGTGCCAATTCGGTTGAAGGTAAAATAGCAGTTGCCAAACACTTTTAAGGAGTATGGAAAGCGAATAAGGAGTGTGGAAGGGCCCACGGCATTGCTCTTTCCATACTCAAAGACTGCCTTAAAGAGTATCACAACATGTTGCAAAAGAAGTCGGCAACTTTCATGTCAATGAGGATCGTTATCGAGCTACAAACCAAGAATTAATCGATTATATCATAAAAACATTAGTTGAGGCAAAAGAACAGCAAAAATCACTCTGAAAAGACAAGAAAGAGGGGTAGTACTGGAGAAAGCTAAAGAAGCCAAAAGACGACGCAATACTGCAGTCCCAGCTAGAGGTTTTGGTACAGTACTGTTACCCGCTACTTATTGAGATCAATTATGTCAAACTTGTGGGACAAAACAAGACAAAAGCTTGCATCGAAGTTGAAGAAAAGGATGCTCGAAATGCCTATTCAACTTCTGGCTAATTTTAGCAGCAACTTCAGCCCAATATGGTCCTAAATTGGTATTCCACCCAATCCGTGAGTGCCAAGAAACATGATAAAGTTATAGTCGCCATTAAATCTGCTTTTGAAGGGGTTGTAACCAAATAAAGTAGTGGAAACCTTGGATTTGTCATGAAGTGGTATCGCTGCTGAATTCGCTGCCGCCCCTGGGTTTGCGACAGCAGGAGTGCTATTGAAGGCGTTTGCTATGAAAGAGTACAGTTTTATTTGTCATTCCTCGGACTTTAGGCCTTGCAAAGGTGCTTGGAATAGTAACTTGCAAGGAATAGCGATCGTGTCACTCAAGGACACTTAGAGGAGATTTTCAAAGCTAGAATGAAGCTATATGGTGAGAAGAAACAGTGCTTAATCGAAGGTTTACAAATGATACAGCTTGTCAGAAGCACTGCGGCACGAGAGGCAAAGAAGGTGCTGATGCAGCAGAAAAAGGCCAAAGCAGCCGAGGATGCCATCGAGAGAGCACCGTTCAATAGCCTAAGGGAAGAGGGAAAGAAGGCTGAGCGAGCCGGTAAGAGAGTGCAGAAGATAGCCCGACAAAATCAGGGGTAAATGTTACCTAATTTCTGACCCCCACTCAGACCCCGTCTTTAGCACCAAATATCTTCTCTTGTAGCACTTTTAAGACAATCTACGCCATATACCACAACATCAATTCAATAATGAACTTCAGGGATCTTTGAATGTTGAGAGCGTTTGAGCTCTTCGTTCATATTGAATCTCCTCTTAGAAAAAAGGCACTGAAAAGCGCCATGCCTCTTAAAATATCAATAAAAAGTCTTTCATCTTAAAGAGAACACCCCTAACATAATATATCATTAGAATGGGCAGATCAAGAGGAATGTGATGGAATTGGTTATTTCCTCAGAGGAACTACTGTAAGTGAGAAATTCGCAGTTAAAAGCGACAGTTCAGCATAAAAAATAACGGCCATTTTTTCCCCAGATGGGTTTTTTCCCGCGTCTGGAACAACTTTATACCTACTCCGTACTGGGCCTAACGGCGATCGGCAGCATAGTCCTATTACTACGAGGCTAGAGAAAGAATCGCTTAGTTTGCGGGCCTAATTAATCATGTAAATCCCGCGATATATCACTGTATTTACATGAGACGCTGCTGCTGTTACTACCACCAAGAAAGTGATCCTATGGCAGAAGAAAGTGATCCTATTATTAAGATAGTGCTAGTAATTAGAGGTTTGTCTATTGATAGACAATACAATATTCATCTCATCCTATTCAACATTATCATTAATGATCAAGTAATTAGCATTACAAGAGAGGTACAAAGGATGAAAAGAAGAGAACACAAGAGAACACAAGAGATACTAAGACAAGACGAAGTAATTTAGAATAAAAACTCAAAACTAGAAATGAAGAGCACTTAACAATGAGATCTGTGTACATTCTTGTTTAACTTTCTCTAAATACACAGATGTTAGCAACGGGCAGTAATTGACCGTTAAATTGGAGAGTTGTGAACATGCGAATGCTAAGCGAACAAAGCCAACATCAGTGATGTGCTTGCATTCACTGATATCAATCTTAGTCAGTCGATCATATAATTGAGCATCTCTAGCGATACCGAAAAGCAGGTCATCAGTAACCTGTGGAATCCTTGCCAATGCAATAGAATGAAGATTTGGACATGCGACTAAAAGAGCTAAGATAGCTTCAGAGGTTATCTGCAAACAGTCGGACAGATCAATTTCTTTCAGCATTTTACATTTATGGATAGTCAGGAGGCCACTATCAGTAACAGATTTTGATCCTCTTAGATCCAAACTTCGCAATGATGGGCATCGCTGTCCAATAGATTGCAGCATGGTATTTGAGAGATTCATAACTGAAGATATATCAAGAGTCGTCAAATTAGGGCAACGAATCAATAATCGATCCAAGCTGGAATAGTTCACATTTGATTCAGATAGTCGTAATGTTTTAAGCTTTGAGAAATTCGCGATTTTTCCAGTAAATTTAGAAGCAAAGAGTTCATTTACCATGTCATTACAGGATACATCCAAATATTGTAGTGTATCAACACTATTAACAATTATACGCTGTAAGGAAGTTAGTAAGAGATGTGTATCCCATCCACCATGATGATGACGATGACGATGATGATGGATATGATATCGTATCTTTTCAAGATCTCGAAAATAAAAACTCATTTGCATCCATGGGAGAGAATGAAGAATCTTACCATTATTAGAGGTGTTAAACGTGTAGTGATCTCTGTCTCTGTATCTGTCTGTGTCGTTATTTCTGATATCTCTCTGATCCATCACAGTGAGATTAGTGACACGAGTTTGCCTTTTAAGAAGCCATTGAAAAGCTGACAGACCAGTACTTTGAGTGAGAAATAGTCCTTGTGTTCGGAAGAAGGTAGTTGAAAGAATAGTCAAGTATTCACTTCGATCAATCTTATTGCAAAGTGCACTATCAAGATGTAGAAGGTCTTTGGTGGAGATCCAATGCATTAAGATCTCATGCAATAAGACAGTGGGGAAGACTTGGAAGATAGACATACTGCTATCTCCTTTAAGATATCTACTATAGCTGCTCTATGATGTTCCTAGGAGATGAGCAAGTCAACCTCAGGGATTTGATTATGACTATCTTTCACCATCTTTCACCATCTTATCCCGATATCCACCAACATGATCTCGAACAGAAAACTGAGCAGACAATCCCGACATGAAAAAACTGCTTGTCCTCCAAAAACAGCATCAGCAGAGGAGCGCTTTTTCGCATCTGGAAATCTGGAGTTATGTAAATGCGTGATGAACAGAGATTCTTTGGAATAATCGGGCTTTTCCCAACTACTTCCTCTGCATTATGTCTTAATCAACGAATTGAAATACCTTCAACAATGAGTGTCTTCACTGAGACTATTCCTTCTCCTCCTTCTCCTCCTTCTCCTCCTTCTCCTCCTTCTCCTCCTTCATCATCATCTTCTTGTTCGAGTGAATTGAAGATCAAACTAGAAGACTTCCATGATGGTCATTTCCCTGGAGGAACTTCTCTCCCTACTCAAATAGCTCATTATCAGCATCGTCATTTCAATGACTATGTCACTGTCTTTGATAATCTACTTCCTTCTCTCTGGCAAGAACGAGTTTATCAATATGCTCTAGAGAAAGGTCGACCCTGGGGTAAGAAGACCCCCTTCCCCCTTTCCCCCCTGTCCTACCCCTTTCTGACACATCTTGGCTGTATGTCACCAGGTGTCTATATTCCTACCACTATGGCCTTAGACACCACTATAGATGCAGAGGTACTCTGGCAGAGAGAAGAGGAGAAAGAGAAGGCTTTAGCGTTAGTAGCCGTTCGTCATCTGTTCTTTGATCGAGCAGCTGCTTTGATAGGACCAGATGTCAATAGTATTCATGGTCAGTTTGTCTTATCTGATAGAGAGTATAGTTGATCTCTTCAGGGTAGATAATAAGAGAAGGGCTAATTGTGTGCGTGCGTGCGTGTGTGTGTGATTATGCATGTGTCAAATGGTTGTGCTAATAATAGGAACAGCTATCTGGTGTCTAACCTCAGGATTAACCAAGGAGGTTCAATATCATCTTGACTATGCTGAACTCTATCGGTAGGTATAAATAGTAGACTACTAATAGTATAGTACACATTAACACCCTATAGCATACAGTACATTGAATAATTACATACAGTAGTAGTATAGTGTTATAATGTCTAATATGGTGATCAACAAGTCCTCACTCTTGTGTATGTATGTGTGATTTATATAGGTATGAGACAAACATCATCTTTCCTCCTATCTATGCTGGTACCTATCAAGCATCACCTGTCTTAGACAATAATGATATGATTGGTGGAGACTTCTATGCTAATATTGAAGGATTAGAACACTATCGTCGTTTTGGATATAAAGGTAAACTATCTTCACCAGAGGACTTTACTAATGACTTCCAGACTTCTCATGCTTGGATACGGATCCCTTATCGTAGTAATCGGGGTACCTTCTGTGATGGGAATCTACCCCATCTTGCTTCTAAGATTGAATATATTCGTCCTGATATGAAAAGAGTTATTTTAGGATTTAATGCTTTTCCTAATGAGATAGCAGAGTGTTGTGAGAGAGCTCCAGAACATTCTGATGCTTTTAATAGAACGATTAAGATCTATCAGAGACTAGCAGCTGCTGGCTTACCTATTACTACCAGACAAGAGAGACAAGGAGGTGTTGAAGAGAGTGGTGGTGGTAGTGGTGGGGATAGGACTACGTGTGCAGAGAAAGTGATAGGCAGAGGAGGAGAGGAGAAGAAGATGTCAGTGAAGGACATCATGAAGAACCCTGCCTTAGCCAAGATCTTAGTCATGGCAGCAAAGAATAAGAAGAAAAGAGATGAAGAAGAAGCTGCTGCTAATGCCAATGCTAATGCTACTGTTGCTAGTAGTAGAAGTAAGGCAGAGGAAGACAGCAGTCAAGGATATGGTGTAGAAGAAAAGACTAAGACAGTATTGTTGTAGGTTGGTCTTCTCTCTGTTGTTGAGGATGATGACCTTGTCATAGCCACCAATAAGGGAATTTCATAAAAAAAAGTAAGACAACAGAAATTCAGTTTCACTTCACTTCACTTAGTGCCATCATATCTTTCAGTTTTAGTTGTTTCCCAGTATCCATCACACAGGAAGTACCAATAGCACTCCATTATCTTGATTAGTGATCATAACAACTAGCCAACAGATTCATACCAACTACAGTATGCATCATCACTAATTAGTGAAGTTACCAGCAGAACTAAGCTACTCTACAGTGAGTCATCTATCCTACTTCCTCTTCCTTCTAGTCTAAGTCTGCTGAGGTATGATGAAGTTGATCAGCAAGGGGGGTGATCATCATTGTCTGGTATGTCGGGTAACTCAGAGCTTTGAGCCAAATGCTCTAAGAGCATTGGCCATCCCATCACCGCTTGTACTTTCCTCACCTTACGAAAGCTGTCCCCATAGACTACAGAAGGATCTGATGAGATCTGATAGCGGAAGCATCCCCTCAGCTCCTCCTGCTCCTGCTCCTGCTCTTCCTCACTTCTTCTTCTTCTCACTCGATTCTCTGAGAGATAGTCCAGATAATGGAATGCAATAAGTTGACAAAGTCCCTCTTCCAAGTCACGAGGTAGTTGAAAAGGATGACTAGGTGAGCATGGAGGAGGAGGTACAAAGAGACGTAAGAAGGCATGCATAGCTTCATGTGCTAAGATAGATCCTGTGAGATCTCTTGGTAGACCATTAAGAACTAGAATAGCTGTCACTTCTTGTTCATATCTTATCATCATCCCTGTCTGCTGTTCATAACTTTCATGAGGGAAGAGGAGGGAGGAGGAGGTGGTAGAAGAAGAAGATGAAAATAGTAAACGAGTGGTAGTAGTAGCAATGGGTTCACGCACAATACGTTGAGAGGATAGTGTAAGTCCTCGTACAATACTACTATCCTCTACCCAACAAGATGTTGCCTGCTGATTCGAAAGTGATTGTAAGTCTACAGTGAGTACCGGAACAGCCAAGAGATCCGTTGGTAAGGCCTCTACTTGAAGTTCTTGACGAAGGTAGACTAAGACTTCTTGGAAGACATCAGCAGCTTCACTATTCTCCATAATGATAGTCTTTGAACAGACAGAGCATAAACTTCGACCATCTAGGAGGTCTACTATTCCTTCTAATAAAAGACGACGTTGACAACTACAACATTGTGGATTACTAAGATGTTCTATACAATACACTTCCTTCTCAAAGAAAGGATGTTTTAATACTGTACATCCATCTAAGACTTTATGACAAAGTGTACAATGAGGTGAGAAGAGTTCTTGGTAGCATGTGGGATGGTAGGCTACCTCTCTTCCAGGAGAAGAAGGAGAAGATGGCATTGGTTTCACAGCGAAGGGCTGTCCCTCCTCAATAGGGAGACCACAGCCAGCACAGAGGAAGCAAGCTGAATGGTATTCCTGGCCTTGGAAGGTGAGGTACTGCCCCATGACAATGGGTTGATGACATCCACCACAGACTCGACTGCTCAATATAGAAGGGATGGGCAGAGGGAGGAAACCCATCGCAGAGGAGGAAGAGGTAGGAGGAGGAGGAGGAGGAGGAGGAGGAGGAGGAGGAGGAGGAGGAGGAGGGGGAATGGGAGGGGTAATGGTTGGCCTGCTTGTAGGAGGAATAGAAGCTACAGAAGGAGCAGGAGAGGGAGAAAGAATCTTAGAAATAGTCTTCCAAAAGGAGGACTTATTGTTCTGTGTTGGATTGTTGGTGTTGTTCCCAGTGTTGGGTGGGGCAGTGTTAGGAGGAGCAGAAGCAGGGACAGGTGGAGTGGAAGAAGGAAGAGGGTCAAAATCAGGGTCCGCGAGACTCAGAGACTCGGCAATCGCGCGGTCAAGCTGATATTGAAACTCTTCTTCATCACTGCGATCTCTAGTCATCGTCAAGCACCGATGAAGTCCTCCTCGAAGTGGATTTTTGTTCTCGCCTTTGTTTGTCGACTTTTGCCACTTTTGCCACTTTTGCCACTGTTGAGCCTCGCGTTGAAAAGTTAAAAAATTCCACTTTTTCAGTGGGTCAAGGAAAGTTTAATTTTAATCTCGGAATCTTCTGGTTTGAGTCAGTGGTCAGATGGACTTTCAAACTGCCCCTCTGTCAGCCTCACCACGCAGAGAAAAATTCACTTATCTTGTCATCACCGCTTTGGTCTCGTCTTGTCTGCTATCCCTGCAGTATCTCGTCAGTGAGATCCAAACACAATCAAATCCCTATATATACTACCCTGCTATACCTTCCCTTCTTCTCTCTATTTTAACAGACTAATTTTTAAGATATCCTTATCCTAGTACTAGTACTGCAGTCCAATCCAATACTATAGTAGCCCAGGATCTTCTCGTCGTTTCTTCTTCTGCTGCTGCTGGATATCTAATGATTGAAATTGAAATCATTAATGCTAACTATCATCCTTCCAAAGGATGTAGTGGTTTAGATAGTTTTTGTCTTTTAAAACTATTTGGTAAAGAATTAGGAAGAACTTCACTTGTTCTGAATACTTTTGAACCCATTTGGAATGAAAAGTTTGAGAAGAATTATGATGAATTATGTCAAAATGAAAAGATACAAAATCGTCCTTTTTATTTTGAATATCTTGAAGTTGAGATTTATGAAGTCATTCCTTCTAAGTCTTCTTCAAGTAATCCCTTGACAAAGAAGACTTATGAAGCAAGGGTACCATTAATTCATATTAATACATTTAAAGGATATAAGTTATTACGAGGTAGTGGTAGTAACAGTAGTGGTAGTAGTAGTGGTAATAATAGTAATAATAATAATAGTGGTGGTAGTGGTGGTGATGGTTCAAGTGGTAGTAATAGTGGTGGGAATAGTATTGATCATGGTCATCATAGTTATGATCATGGACGTATTTTTATTCGTATTAATCGTCTTTATACGAAAGATCATATCTATAGTACTATCCCTACCTTTTCTTATGCTTTCTTAACGGATCTATGCCCACCTCTTTCACCTTATTATCGTCATTTATATTTGAATTGGAAATGGTCTCCTTTACAATATACTTATCATTCAGGATTACCAGGTCCATTAACAGGAGAAGTCTTAGTAGATTACTATCCTTATGTTGAGGTAAGTATTTCATTCTCTTTCTCATATATATACACATACACATGGTTATTGTAATATTACTGTATATATAGTGGAGAATGCCATGGATAGTAAATAGCTTTGGTGATCGTTTAGGTGGAATTGTACGTGGAACGTTATGTATTACTGATGTTCGATTGATCTTCTTGCCTATTCAAATTATACTACCTTTCCAGACAATTGATCTTCTTATTACAGACTATTCCATGAATATCAAAGAAGATCTCTTATTGTATTATCATCGTTATACCTTACAACTCATTCATTCTAGTTTACAAGAGGTGCGTGTAGTTCATCTAAGTGGTGGTAATGGTAGTAGTAATAGTGGGAGTGGGGGTGGGGGTAATAATGGTAGTAGTGGTGGTGGTGGTGGTAGTAGTAGTAATACTAGTGGTGGAATGGGTACTAATAGCATTTACATGGGTAATAATAGCGCTAATGGAGGAGGAGGTAGTGATCATGGAAGTCCTTGTCCTTCAAGTGTCTTACAATGCGTTATATTAGGTGATCAAACTTACGAATTTATCATTTGTCGTCCTGCTCCAGGCAATCATCATCATCATCATCATCCACCTCCTCCTTCTCTAGGCAGCTCACTACCTTCACCTTTCGATCATACATCTGGATTATTCTATAAAGGTCTCTCTACAGCTACTGTAGAGCCATCTATCTGGGCTCATCGTGTAGCTGATTATCTAAACTATGAAATTCGTTTAGATCTTACTTGGTTACGTTGGGCAAAGTATATGAGACGTACAGCATTAAATCATTTAATATCTAATCCACAAGATCGACAATGGTTTAAGAGAGCTAAAGGATCACCTGCTTTAGATAATGAATATAAGAGACTTTATGTACAAGATATGAATTGGAGATTTAATGATTTAAATGCATCTTATCATCTTTGTCCAACCTATCCTAGTGTATTAGTCTTTCCAGGACAATTAGATGAAGATGATCTTATTGGTGGTGCATCTCAACGATCTATTGGTAGATTACCTGCTTTAGTCTGGCTTCATCCTGATACTAAAGCACCACTTTGTCGTGCTGCACAACCATTAGCTGGATTATCAGGTAGTAGTATTGAATATGATAAGAAGATGTGTCTAGCTATCAAAGCTTCTTCACCTAATGGTCTACCATTACGTATAACAGATGCACGACCTAAATTAAATGCTAATGCTAATGCAGTTCAAGGTAAAGGGTTTGAAAATA
The DNA here is from genome assembly GCA_015146655.1 of Ochromonas danica. Lineage (NCBI taxonomy): Eukaryota > Chrysophyceae > Chromulinales > Chromulinaceae > Ochromonas > Ochromonas danica. The sequence continues at coordinate 28,997 of VKHL01000181.1, forward strand.
TTTCATTTCTTGGTGGTCCAAGTGTAGCTTCATTAGTATTCTTAGATATTGATAATATTCATGTTATGAGACATTCTATACGCAAATTAAAAGATGGATTTGGTCTGATTAATCAACCTATTGCTACCTTTGATACTATTAGTAGTAATGGTAGTAGTAGTGGTGGTGGAGGAGGAGGAGGTGGTGGTGGTGGTAGTAATGGTATGAATTATGATGGAGAAGGTGGTATTCAAAGTAGTACAACATTATCAACAAAGACTTATATGATGAATAATAATACCTATGCAAGTAGTTCAACCTTTAATCCTGATTCATCATGTCATGCTTATCAAACTTCTAAATGGTCTTATCATTTAAGTTCTCTATTACGAGGTGCAATGACTATAGCAGATTCTTTAATGATTGGTCATCCTGTTCTTGTTCATTGTTCTGATGGATGGGATCGTACTTCACAATTAACAACATTAGCACAAATCTTACTTGATCCTTATTATCGTACAATTGAAGGATTTTTAATGTTAATACAAAAGGAATGGTCAGCATTTGGTCATAAATTTGAAGATCGTAGTAATCGTATTTCTTCATTACCTAAAGAAGTCTCACCTGTTTTTATTCAATGTCTTGATACGATATATCAATTAATTAAACAATTTCCTACTGCTTTTCAATATACAGAAGATTTCTTATTAATGATAATGAATTGTTTTCTATCTGGTATAGTTATAACATTTCGTGGTAATAATGAAAGAGAAAGAATGTATTTAATGAAATATCATTTACAATTTGAAGATAGTATTCATGAAGATTTAGAATGTGCTAGTTTAGCATTTTATGTTCGATTACTATTGAGAACAACAAACTATTCTATGTTATTCATTAATTCACAATATACTCCACCACGACCACATGAAGAGAAGGTAAGGTTTGTTATATTAATCATCATTATCATTATTACTACATAGTATCATCTTCTAGTGGTAGTAGTAATAGTAGTAGTCGTTATCATATATTCTTTGTTATGTTAACTTGTTGATATGACTGATCATTGTTAACAACATATGTTTAACTTGACATGACTCATCGTGACTCATCATTGCTAACAACATGTCTTTCTCTCTCTCTCTCAATAATTCTGTATGTTGTGTGTTGTGTATACTATACTGTAGGTGAAATATCTTCGTCCTCGTTGTGGTAGTCAAGATATGATATTTTGGAGAGAAGGTCTCTTTGGTCTAAATTCTAATCTATTAGAAATGAATACATTAAATGGAGTTAATATCTCTGCTCATGAAGCTTCTACTGTAACAAGTGATTTACTTGCAAGGTAAGATACATGTCATATTTATATGGAGAGATATGTATATGTAAAAAACGCGATGTTGTAAAACCGCGCTTTTACAAACGGGTTTGTACCAACATCGCGTTTTTTACATAGACTCTATATACAGTGTGTATATAATGTATACAATGGTTTAAAAGTTGTTAATGGTGTGTAATAATGTATGTATACTATATATATAGGTTTATGAGTTTCTTTGATATTCATGGTAGTCTATCAACTGATCCTAAAGTGAAAGAATTACAAGAAGTCTTAAAATCAACTGCACCTTATCCTTGTCAACCTTATAATCCTAATTTCTATAATGAAGAAGATTGTTCTGCTATTCGTCGATATCGATCATTAACAGGTGCACTCTATCAATCTTCTGCTTATCTCTATCCTAGATGTTATCTCTTTGAAGGTGAACAAAGTCTAGCATGGCAATTCCTTCAACAACGTATTATTGCTATATTACCACGTGAAGAAGAACTCTTTCTTACTCATCATGGTCGTAAAGAGAAAGAGAAGCAAAGTAGTGGTAATAGTAATAGTGGTAGTGTTACCTCTTCTATGATGAATGGTGGTAGTGGTAGTAGTGGTAGTACTAGTCGTGGTCGAGTGTTAATGAATGGAGAAGTAGAAGAAGTAGAAGAAGATCGAGAGAAGAAGAAGAGGAACAGCAAGAAGAACAACAACAATAAGAAGAAATCTCCTCTTGATGATCATCGTTGTCTACATGATAGTGATGATGAGATCATAATAGATGAAGAAGGTCTTTCTCCTATACCAGAGGGAGTAGTAGCAGCAGAGGTAGCAGCAGGAGGAGGAGATGAAGAAGAAGAAGAAGAAGAAGACATGTTGCTATTACAACGATCTACTAATCGTACTATGACAATAGGCCAAGGCAAAGATCTCATTCAATCTGCCTTTTATCTTGAAATCAAACGTCAAGGTCTCATTGAGCATGCAGTGATTACTATTCAATTATGGTTTCGTAGTCGTTTAGCTGCTCGTCTTGCTGTACTTCTTATGCATTTAGCACCCATGGACTACTTCTCAAGTCGTCCATGGGGTGATGGATATTCAAAGAAACATCGTAAACGAGTGAATGCTTTCTTATCAATCTTTACAATACTTTCTATTTCTTATTTGAAAAGTGAACGTAGTCGACAAGATTATCTTTCTCATAGTCGAAATAGAATGATAAGAGAGATTGTTGATCAAGTAGTAGAACAAGCTATTCATATTGTTCAAAGAGAACGATTAGCCTTTGAGTTAGCTGCTAATATGTTACAGACTATGGCAATGGGGAGTGCAAGTGATGCTGCAGCTCTAGCAGCAGCGGTGAATGGTGTGGTAGCTCCGTCTATCATTCCTCCCGGTGGTGGAGGAGGAGGTGGTGGTGGTGGTGGTGGGCAGCTATCCCCATTAGCAAACCCTGGTAGTTATTATGGAGGAGGAGTGTATTCACCTCCTCCAAAAGCGAAGAAGACCTTATCATCGAGAATATTCTCTTTCACTTCATCATCAGGTAATCGAGCTTCATCACCTGTACCTGTACCTGTACCGCTATCTGCGGTGTCTTTGCCAGTTGTTGCAGAGAGTGTTCCGAGTCGATCATTAAGCTCTGGTGTAGAGGATGAAAGTGTAGTAGGAGAAGGAGGAGGAGGAGGAACAACCCAGCAGAAAAGTCAGAAATCCTTCACTCGCTACGTGATGGGAGGATTCATGGGCTAATTCTAATTCATTATTGACCTAACTAGCTAATAGATTCGCTAGATTGGTGTTAAAGCGAGTGTTTGTTTATTGTATTTAGAGTATTAAGTAGTAGGTATGCAAGCTGCGGTTTGTCGCCATGCTTGCTCTGCTGTTCTAGTTATTGTTGTATCATAGCGTGAGTTAATGAGTGAGTGAGTTAATGAGTAATGTGTTCGTTTGTTAGATGATGATGCATGGTGATTGTGTGTATTCTATTCTATAGTCTAGTGTGGAGTAGTTAGAGGAGGGGAGAGGTGATGGTAGGGACTACAGTATGTTGCTAACTATCTATCATGTGTGTTGCCTCCTCTACAGTGAAATAGACTAGTAAAGGAAATAAGATGCTATTCCTCCTTTTGAGAAGAAGCTTTCTTTCTATCCATGACAACAGTCTCCATATACAAGATAAATGCTGTTAGTTATATCTTACATGAAACTACCACTTCCAAAAAGGTGTTCCTCCTTAGCGGTACAACACTGCCTTGCCTACCATCGTGTGGCTTTCCAACAACTTGTGAGCTTCGCGCAGATTCTCCAACGTGTAGGGCAATTCTTTCGTCACCGTGGCCTTTAACAGACCAGCGTCCACCAAGCGACCCACATGATTGAGGATACGATGTTGAGATTCAACATCGATTCCGAAGATAGCTCTGGCAAACATAATCTCCCATGAGATGGACACCCTCTTCATCATGAACTGGGAAAGATTGACATTGTTGGGAGTGGAAACAATGTTCACGATCTTGCCATAGGGTTTAATGATGCCTGCGAACTGATCCAAGTACACACTCGCCTCGTGACCATTGTAGATATAGTCTACGCCATCGATCCCCAGTGCCGCCAGCTGAGGCTGCAAAGGCTCTGCATGGCTGATGACATGGTGGGCCCCATGCTCCAAGCAATACTGCTTGCTCTCGGGACGAGAAGCTGTCGCGATCACTTCCAACCCCAACAACTTCGCAGCCAGTTGAATCACGATCGAACCCACACCACCAGCTCCGGGGATCACTAACAACCGTTTGCCATCGTTCTCGCGATCAAACGCCTTGATGCCAAGCTCCTCGAACAATCCTTCCCAAGCTGTCAGAGCTACAAGAGGAAGGGCGGCAGCTTGAGCATACGACAAACTGGCAGGCTTATGTCCCACAATGCGCTCATCCACCACGGCATAGTCTGAATTGGTGCCAGGCTTGGTGACGTCTCCAGCATAATAGACCTTGTCTCCCACCTTGAACAAGGCAGCGTCGGGTCCAACTTCCACCACCTCACCCGCTCCATCATATCCTAAAATAAGAGTTTGTTCAAGTTCTTTCCCATTAGAGAAATAGCCATTACGCACTATGGTATCAACAGGATTGAGACCCACAGCTTCAATCTTTACTCGAATCTCTCTTCCTTGCAAAGGTTGCAGAGGAATGGTCAACTCTTCCAGTTTGTCAACTCCACCATAAGCTCGAATGCCAAAGGCACGAACACGTCCATTGTCAAGGTTAAGAGTGGTCATCTCAATTGTTATTGATATTGATGGGATGGTCTTCCAGCAGGATTCGATTGTGAAGCAACTCCGTTCCAGAAGAATCAGTGAATTTGATTGGATTCCATGGAATTTTCCACACTTCCTCGGTAGTGCCAATAAGGAAGTGATAATCTTAAATCCGATCAACTCCTACTCAATCAATCAATGAAATGAAAGTATCTTTCACATTCTTTTCCTAGTGAATAACTGAAAAAGAAAGGTATCCAAATTCTTCACACTCTCTTAACATTCACTGATTCTTCTGGAACGGAGTTGCTTCACAATCAAATCCTGCTGGAAGACCATCCCATCAATATCAACAATAACAGTGATGACTACACTTAACCTTGACAATGGACGTGTTCGTGCCTTTGGCATTCGAGCTTATGGTGGAGTTGACAAACTGGAAGAGTTGACCATTCCTCTGCAACCTTTGCAAGGAAGAGAGATTCGAGTAAAGATTGAAGCTGTGGGTCTCAATCCTGTTGATACCATAGTGCGTAATGGCTATTTCTCTAATGGGAAAGAACTTGAACAAACTCTTATTTTAGGATATGATGGAGCGGGTGAGGTGGTGGAAGTTGGACCCGACGCTGCCTTGTTCAAGGTGGGAGACAAGGTCTATTATGCTGGAGACGTCACCAAGCCTGGCACCAATTCAGACTATGCCGTGGTGGATGAGCGCATTGTGGGACATAAGCCTGCCAGTTTGTCGTATGCTCAAGCTGCCGCCCTTCCTCTTGTAGCTCTGACAGCTTGGGAAGGATTGTTCGAGGAGCTTGGCATCAAGGCGTTTGATCGCGAGAACGATGGCAAACGGTTGTTAGTGATCCCCGGAGCTGGTGGTGTGGGTTCGATCGTGATTCAACTGGCTGCGAAGTTGTTGGGGTTGGAAGTGATCGCGACAGCTTCTCGTCCCGAGAGCAAGCAGTATTGCTTGGAGCATGGGGCCCACCATGTCATCAGCCATGCAGAGCCTTTGCAGCCTCAGCTGGCGGCACTGGGGATCGATGGCGTAGACTATATCTACAATGGTCACGAGGCGAGTGTGTACTTGGATCAGTTCGCAGGCATCATTAAACCCTATGGCAAGATCGTGAACATTGTTTCCACTCCCAACAATGTCAATCTTTCCCAGTTCATGATGAAGAGGGTGTCCATCTCATGGGAGATTATGTTTGCCAGAGCTATCTTCGGAATCGATGTTGAATCTCAACATCGTATCCTCAATCATGTGGGTCGCTTGGTGGACGCTGGTCTGTTAAAGGCCACGGTGACGAAAGAATTGCCCTACACGTTGGAGAATCTGCGCGAAGCTCACAAGTTGTTGGAAAGCCGCACGATGGTAGGCAAGGCAGTGTTGTACCGCTAAGGAAGATTGTCACCCTGTGGGCAAGATATTGTATTGGTTGAAATTAATTTCGGTGCCTTTATTCATGTAGGGTTACATGGCTATGCACTGTGTGAGTATTTTGAAGGGTAAAGAAATGAGGTCACTATGTGGTTGTTAGTGAACAGGTTCATTTTACTTGTACCACTAGATGTATCTGCAGAGTTAGAGGGATGGACAAAGCGCTGCGTCCTCTTTCTTCCATTCCCATGGCCGTGCAGCAGATGATTGACTACGGATGTAGAGGATAAATTGGCACTCAAATCGATCGGTACAGACTCTCAACAAGCTTGAAGCCAAAGAATTCAAATCAATATTTAGCATAACTACCCGATTTTGCCTTTATATTGTATGCTCCTGATATGAATTAGAGTGAAATAGCCAAGTTAGTTGTGCTCTTGTTCAAGCCAAGCTTTCAATGCCTCTCGAGTGAGAAGGAGACAGTCATGACCCTCTTCAATTATTCGATCAATTTTCAAAGTAATACCATCAGCTTTCTTTGTCTTTCCCGTAGAGAAGAGTTGTAAGGAAGTGAGATAACGATAGAGATCATCAGCATCAAAGGAAGAATAATATTCTTTCTCGCCATTTTGATCATTTACTACTTCATCTCCTACAATGATAACTAATGGAAAGATAGATAACTTATGATCTTTCATTGAGAGAAAGACTGTCTTTAAAGCAATCTTAGCTATAGGTAAGGAGAATCCTCTTAAATCCATTCGTCTTGTTTGTTTAATCCATGGACTAAAAAAGCCATGTCTTAATGCTTCATTATAGACATCTCCTATAAGATCTTCTTGGCCATTTTTATCTAAACATTCAATTGTAATCTTATAGGTAACTCCAGTCTTCTCAATATTATCACGATCCATCCATTTCCATACTTCTAATATCATTGTCCAATCATCAGCCTTAGCTAAAGCTGAGATAGTTCCATCAAAAGCCATAGCAGTTCGAACTAATCCATTCATTTTCATTAATTTCAAATATTCCACTGCTTTATAAGGTTCATTTATCATGTCACATGCCCAGATAATAGCATGAAAACAGTCAATATTAGGTTCAATCTTATGATAATAGACCATATCTTCCCATAAGGTTAATACCTTTTGTCCATCTCCACCTCGTAGACAAGCCCATAAGACAGTACTATAAGTGACAGCATTTAATAACAATTCCATCCCTTCTTCTTCTTCTTTCATTTTTTGAAAGATCTGTAAAGCAGATTGACTATCACCATTCTGTCCACAAGCTGCAATACAAGCTGTATAACTACTAACATCTCTTGGAATATTCAATTGAATCATTTCATTAAGATATTGAATAGCTTCTTGACTTAGACCAAGATGACTACATGCTGATAAAACAATATTATAAATCTCTTTATAACCCTTCCTTTTATCATTATCATTACTACTAATACTACTAATATCACTTATTATTACCTTATCATTCATAATCTTCATCTTATTTTTCATTTCTTGAAAATATTTGATAACATCTTCATAATGACCTGTCTTCTCTCCAATTGATAATAAAGCTTCATATGATGATATACTAGGTATAATCTCTTTCTCTATCATTTCTTGATAGACTCCTATAGCTAATCCATATTGATCACTTGCTTCACATGCCCATAAGGTAGCAGTGTAATGTCTTTCTTCAGGTTGAATCTTATAAGCTGGCATCTTTTGAAGAATACCTACAGCACGACGTGCCATACGATTTTTACCATATTCAATAATATTATTAAGGAAACCTTGAGATTCAATAGAGATTTGTAATGCTAGGCCTTCTTCTGGACTAGCTACTACTACCTTCCCTCCTCCTCCTCCTCCTCCTCTCACTTGTCCAGACCCTCCTACTGGATTACTTCCAATAGTAGGAGCAGAGGTTTGGTTAGGGTTGGAGCTAGGGTTAGGGTTAGGGCTAAGGGGGGGAGAAGGAGGTGGTGAGTCTCCCTCTTTACTACTAAGTAGCGCCAGCCACTCACCATGTCTCCTCCTCCTCCTACACCTAGTAGTAGTCCACTTCTTAGTGTTATAATAGGTCATTCCTCTCTCATCCCATGACAAGGCAGCAGCAGCAATATGACGATGATGTTGATAGCAACTCTCTATGATGACCCCATGAGAGACAAGATAAGGAAGAGAGGAATGATAGAAAGAAGAAGAAGGAGAAGGAGATAAAATCAAGAAAGAGAAGTATAAGATACAGTAAGAGAGAAGACAGAGGAAAGATCTCATCTTCAATTCTTTCTCATACCACCACAGTACATGAAACAACTACTACACTACAACCAATATGCGACTTTTATGATAATAAAGTATGATTTATAAATACACTTTTATTCTTTTTGATTATCTCCAGCATCACTACTTGCACTCTTAGTGATTATTAAATGTACAAGATTAGACTTGTAATAACTAAATAGTACTTGTCCAAAGGTTAGAGACACTAGACTATGGTGATTACATCATCCATCACTGTCACATCTTGTTAACTTGACCGTTTGTTAACTTAATCTAAAGGTTAGGGTTAGAAGGTAATATACAGTAGATTGACTGAGCACAGACTACAGCTGTCCCACTAAACATAACATAATGACTACTAATCTACTGTACATACACACTCTACGATGAGGAGGCTTAGGCCAAGGCCTATCGCAGCACTGGACCATTAGAAGTGATGAGGATCCTCGATATTCAGCTCTACCAAGACACAACTATCATCAATGACAGTCTCCACCTTACCATCTTTCTTAGCAGCTTGAAGGAAGGCAGAGACCTGTTCATTGAGAGTACCAGGCTGGAAGAAGAAGTGCTTGTAGCCAAGGGACAGTCCCTCCTCCACCACCCCTTGAGTGACAGCAGGGGGTGTGACCACAGAGACACCAATCTGACAGACCTTGTCTCTGTGTTTCTCAGCATAGGCAGTCAGTGAAGCCTCACAGGAAAGACCTTCAATAGTGGGTACTTTCTTATTAATCGGAGTGACAGGATAGCCTTTTAGTTGATAAGCACGTAAGACTTTGTTTCCAAATTTAGCTTTTTCATTCGATGCTCCAACGACTACAAAAGCAGGGAGGTCAAAGTAGTGTTTGTGGTTCACAGTAGAGGATGATGACATGGCAGCTCGAAGACGAAGAAGACGATGATTGGCAGTGTTGTGTGCTAAGAGATGATGGATTCTGACAGAAGAAGAGATCAAGGAGGTGGTCATCGATGGTGGCAATAAGATGAATAGAACTAGACAATAATAAGACCAGAAATAAGGAGAGAGACAGTTGACGATTAGATTGGACAGCTTTGTCGTGAGAGAACAACAATTACGACATCAATAAGAACAAGAACAACGAGGAGCAGAGTGAGTGAGAGAGAGAGGGTCAGTTATTATTGTGGTGCGTGTGGCACTTCATAAAGGGACTTCTTACTGTATTGATTGGGTTCATCGTAAGTGTGATAGGTGGTACTACTGTTACGCTTTGTTGCTCTCTGTAGTGGTCATCAAAGAAGCACTGCTCTATTAGAAGAGAAGGCGAGCCTTAGCCTTCAGTCATTGTTAAGCCTTCATTCTATTCTTAAACTTCTCCCAAAGCACAAAGCAAGCTTGAATATGCCTACTGGATGAAGAAGACATTACAGCGTTAGTTGAAGAGTGAATTCATTCAAAGTGGTCTTCAACCGTGTGGACACGAATAACTCCATAATATGAAACACCGTGTAGAAGAGGAAGACTGTGAATTCTCCAGAATCCATGGTCAACTTACCTAACGGGTATCGCCGATCCTATGAAGCGCCAAACCGCCAGGCAATGTGCTAGACTAGTCAAACAAGATGAGAAGAGTAAAGAAAAGCAAAGAAGGAAGTTGGAAAGAGACGCTACCATGCCTGTGGAGTAGATCCGAGTAGAAAGTAAGGCAATAAGGCAATAAGGCAAGCTGCTTTAGTCCAAGTATATCAAGTAGCGATTAATAGAACTAAACCTAAGTGTTAGCGTTGTTATTGAGCTCTATTTAGCTTATTTGACATATTTTATGTGGTTGACATGATGACATTTTATCATCATACGGCTTTCATGTAATAATACTCCATCTGCCAAATCTAAGCCTCCAATTCAATTTACTAATCATTAACTAGGTAAATGATCTTCCTTTTGGACACTTTTGGACATTATTCGCGGCTAGATTGCAATATTCCATGGGCTTGCCAAATGCCACCATCCGACTCAGTGTCGGAGTTTGAGATGCGGTCGTATAATGGCCAGTATGATTTCATTCCATTACTATCAGCTATATTTGAATAATTAATAAGCAATTTTCCAACATGAGTGCCATGGTTTGAATGCGGGTGCGAAGTTGATGGAGTGCGACATCTCAGCACAGCATGTAATATTATCGGATATATTGATACCATTAGATCCGCAAGAGTCGATATATAAAAGCTAGGAAGGAGAGAGGAGGGACAGAAAAGACAAAATGGCAGCAGCAGCAGCCTTAAACAAAGTGCCAAACAAAAACGTCCGATTGAAACATCATCATCATGATCATCATCATCATCATCATCGTCAATATCATTATTCTGTCCTTGACTATCATAGCTTCTTCTTCCTCCATCATATCTTATCAATGCTTGCAGCAATCAACCTCTTCTTCCCTCTATTGCTCCCTTGGCCCTCAGAAGTTCTCTAATCTCTTCTATCACAGCAACATCTAAAGCAGTCCATCCTTTCTAACTCATCAACAACCACAAGATACAAGACAACATAAGACAAACAGTATGACAAGATTAGAGTCAATAACAACAACACACTCTGTCAACATAACTACCACTGCCACTACCATCTTACTACTAACATATAACCTACTAACATATAACATATAGCAGTAGACTAGTACCATCTAATCACTGCACTCCAATAATAGCCACGCATCATGTCACTCACTCTAATAATACTCTACACCCTATTGCTAACCTCTCATACACACCACCATAACACATAATCCATTTCATAAATCTTGGGACAAACACATTTAGTACCATTCTGCACCTACTCAGAAAAACCACAGCCTAACTTACATTAGTAGTCTTGTTAACATCCACCCGCTCATCAAGCAATAAGACTTTAACAACTTCAACATGACCATACTGGCATGCAATATGCAAGGGCGTAGCTCCATCCTAGTTAAACACACTCACATAGATTAGCTATAACAATAGTCATATCGTAATCATTCTATAGATGATCATACTAACATATGCTAACAATACTAACACCTTCACCTACTTTATACTAACACCTACACTAACTTATAACATACAAACCATCATCACAGACTAACTATTACATAGATACTATACTGTAACATATACTGTACATTAACATATTCATCTGCTTTCTACCTACACTAACACTAACTTATAACATACTACATATCATAATTGTGACATACTATACTATACAGTACAAGACTACTACCATGTAATGTGAAAGAAAGAATAGCAACACTTACATCAGTAGTCATGTTCGCATTCACCCTGGGATCATGCAATAGCAGCGTTACCAGCTCAACATGACCATTCTTGCATGCAATGGTTAAAGGAGTATAATCATCCTAGTCAAATATAGTCACATAGATTAGCTATCACAACAATAATGACATTTTTAATCATTCTATATATGATCAAACTAACATATGCTAATACTAACACCTTCACCTACTTTATACTAACACCTACACTAACCTATTACATATACACCATCATAACAGACTAACTATTAAATATATAATCATAGTAACATGCACTATATTTATAACATATTACATACACACTTACATTAGTACTCTGGTTCACTTCCACCCTTCGATCAAGTAATAAGACCTTGGCAACTTCAACATTACCATTGCTGCATGCAATAATTAAAGGCGTCCATCCATCCTAGGCAAACACAGTCACATTGATTAGTTACCACAAAAATAATGGCATTGTGATAACATATCATAATTGTGACATACTATACAGTACAAGACCGCTGAAGGAAGATAGAATAACCATACTTACATTATCAGCTTCGTTAATTTCAACCCGATTGTCGAGTAACAGAATTTTAATGATTTCAACATGACCGCTGATACATGCAGCATGCAAGGGGCTCCATTCATTCTAGTCAAACACAGTCCCATAGATTAGCTAAAATCGCAATAATAATGACATTGTAATCATTCTATATCTGATCATACTAACATATACTAATACTAACACCTTCGCCTACTTCATACTAACACCTACACTAACCTATAACATATACTTACAAGACTACTAACACGTAAGGCGAATGAAAGAATGACCACACTTACATTAGTGCTGTAGGTTACTTCAACTCTGGAATCAAGTAGCAAGATCTTGACTACATCAACATGTCCATTGCTACACGTAATAGATAAAGGCGTCCATCCATCCTAGTCATACACAGTCACTTAGATTAACTATGATAACAATATAGACGTTGTAATCATTCTATATCTGATCAAGCTAAATATTAAATATCTAAATTTACTCACGTTAGAAAGGATAGTGAAACTTACATTATCAGTCTTGTTCACATCCACTCGCTTATCAAGTAATAACAACTTCACAACATCGACATGCCCTTCACCGCATGCACCGAAAAAGGGCGTCACACCATCCTACCCATAAGCAGTAACAAAGATAAGATGTGACGATAAGGCACCTACACTAACCTATAACACTATACAGTGCAAGAATACTACCATATAAGGTGGAAGTAAGAATGGCCACGCTTACATCATTAGGCTTATTAACATCCAAGCGCTTATCAAGTAATAAAGCCTTCACAACTTCAACGTGACCATAGTAGCATGCAGTAATAAAAGGCGTCCATCCATCCTGGTCAAACACAGTCACATAGCTTAGATATGACAAACATAATAATACTCACATTGTAATCATTCTATATATGTTCATACTATCATATACTAATACTAACACCTACACTAAACTATAACATATACACCATAATAACAGACTAACTATTAGATATATACTCATACTAACATATGCTATACATTAACCTATTCATCTGCTTTCTACCTACACTACCACTGACTTATAACATACTACATTTCATTATTGCGACATATTATACTATACTATACTATACTATATAGTACAAGACCACTGTCATCTAAGGTGGAAGAAGGCAAAGCCTCACTTACCTTATCAGTCATATTCACATCCACTCGTTCACAAAGCAATAAGACATTAACCAAATCTACATGACCCCTAAAGCATGCATGACGAAATATTGTCCATCCATTCTAGTCAAAAACAATCAAATGTATTAGCTAAAACAATACTAGCCTTGTACTCATTCTTTACCTACTCGTGCTATTCTACCAACACTAACACTAACTTATAACATATTAAATATCATAATTGTGACATACTATACTATACAGTACAAGACTACTACCATGGTCACACATACCTTAGTCAGAATGTTTACATCAACCCGCTCATCAAGTAAAAAAAGCTCAATGAGTTCCCAATGAAACCTCAAGCATGCATGATCAAAGGGAGTCCATCCATCCTAGTAAAACACAGTAACATAGATTAGCTATAACAATAATAACATTGTAATCATTCTAGATCTGCTCATACTAAGTTATACTGACACTAACACCTTCACCTGCGTTATATCTAACACCTACACTAACCTATTAAATACACACCATCATAACAGACTAACTATTAGATATATACTCATAGTAACATATACTACACATTAACGTATTCATCTGCTTTCTACCTACACTAACACTAACTTAAAAAATGCTAAACATCATAATTGTGACATACTATCGTATACAGTACAAGACTACTACCATGTAAGGTACAAGAAAACAGAAACACACTTACCTTATCAGATCTAGACACATCTACTCTATGATCAAGTAACAAACTCCAAATGACTTCAACATGACCCCTGTAACATGCATGATGAAACGCTGTCCATCCATCCTAGTCAAACACAGTCACATATATTAGCCATCACTATAATAATCGCATTGCAATCATCTACATCTGCTCATACTAACATATGATTATACTAACACCTTCACCTACTTTATACTGACACCTACACTAACCTATTGCATATACACCATCATAATAGACTAACTATTAGATATATACTCATAGTAGTAACATATACTATACAGTAACATATTCATCTGCTTTCTACCTACACTAACACTAACTTGTAACATACTACATATCATCATTGTAACATACTATGCAGTACAAGACCGCTGTCATATAAACCGTAGAAGAAAAAAGCCATACTTACCTTACTAACCTCAGTCACATCCACCCTTGGATCAAGTAATAAGATCTTGACCACGTCAACATGCCCATTGCTGCATGCAATATGCAACGGCGTACATCCATCCTAGTCAACCGTAATGACAAATAAATATATATATATATATATATATTGGTGAGCAACAGTAATAACAACATTGTAGCTATAATACATCTAGTACATAAGACAAGAAAGACAACAAATATACACAACAGTCACTCTTACCTTATCGGCGATGTTTACATCTATCCGATGAGCGGCCAATAAAACACTCACAACTTCTACATTCCCATTCAGTTTGCACGCAACATGTATAGGACTACTTCCATTCTAATCAAAACCAGTCACCAACACAAGTATTAGTATGCTATTGCAATAACACTATTAGAACAATAATACCTCCAGTCATACTAAATAAACACAATAACGCATTCACAAGATAAATGCCTACCACACCAACAACAACTTCTCACATGCCACCCATGCCATGCTAAACGACAGTCTGACAAGTTGGCGGTAATAGCAACATATACACAAAACCAACTTCGCATATTATATACCTACACCAACTTCCTCAAACTTACAGGCTTTCAACCTGAACTATTATAACACTCACAGTTTAACACCATTCGCATCATACAACATTATACTACGGCTAGGTATATATATATGGAATTGTAAGCAGACTACTCAGACATCGTCATTGGTAGTTGTTGCTCACCTCACTGTCCACAGCATTGACATCTACTGCTGGATGAAGTAACAACAGTCTCGCCATCTCCCCATTACCCTTTGCAGCTGCCATATGCAACGCTGACATTCCCTACAGACCATTAGTAGACATTCAGCACATTATATCATCTCTATTAGAATGCACAGCAACATAGTTGATGTAAAGACAGACATCTCTCCCGCCTACATCATAACAACTACAATACAATAGCAAGCATCATCATCCTAGCTAACAGACTTAGTTAGCTAGAGTACACTGTTCTCCCTCATGACACCACCTTCTACACACTATAGCAACCAGCAGGCTATAATCAGTACTTTACCTTGTTTTCTATACCATCTACAGTCATTGTGAAGTGATGGTGGATTAGTGATACAGGGATTCTATAAATTGCATTGTAAGTCTCCAGTGTTTTCAAAGCTGTCAAATCTTCAGACTTGATCATTTGCTGCCAATTAGTGTAGCAATCGAGAAGTTGAATAGCTATCTGGCCGTCTTTCAGTTGAGTAACTAACTTGTCATTCATAGTCAGAGCTTCTTTCAACTTTCCCTCTGCCTCAACTCGTGCAGCATTTTCTCTTTCAAGTTTATTATTCAATTCAGCTATCTCAGCCTGACTTGACTCCTGTATCTGTTGTACCTTTCTCTCTGTCGTATCTCGATCAGCTTCTCTTGCATTGGCGACGACAGCTAGGAGTTTATTATTCAAGTCAGCTATCTCAGCCTGACTTGACTCCTGCATCTTTTGTAGCTTGCTCTCTGCCTCAACTCGTGCAGCATTTTCTCTTTCAAGTTTATTATTCAATTCAGCTATCTCAGCCTGACTTGACTCCTGTATCTGTTGTACCTTTCTCTCTGTCGTATCTCGATCAGCTTCTCTTGCATTGGCGACGACAGCTAGGAGTTTATTATTCAAGTCAGCTATCTCAGCCTGACTTGACTCCTGCATCTTTTGTAGCTTGCTCTCTGCCTCAACTCGTGCAGCATTTTCTCTTTCAAGTTTATTATTCAATTCAGCTATCTCAGCCTGACTTGACTCCTGCATCTTTTGTAGCTTGCTCTCTGCCTCAACTCGTGCAGCATTTTCTCTTTCAAGTTTATTATTCAATTCAGCTATCTCAGCCTGACTTGACTCCTGTATCTGTTGTACCTTTCTCTCTGTCGTATCTCGATCAGCTTCTCTTGCATTGGCGACGACAGCTAGGAGTTTATTATTCAAGTCAGCTATCTCAGCCTGACTTGACTCCTGCATCTTTTGTAGCTTGCTCTCTGCCTCAACTCGTGCAGCATTTTCTCTTTCAAGTTTATTATTCAATTCAGCTATCTCAGCCTGACTTGACTCCTGTATCTGTTGTACCTTTCTCTCTGTCGTATCTCGATCAGCTTCTCTTGCATTGGCGACGACAGCTAGGAGTTTATTATTCAAGTCAGCTATCTCAGCCTGACTTGACTCCTGCATCTTTTGTAGCTTGCTCTCTGCCTCAACTCGTGCAGCATTTTCTCTTTCGAGTTTATTATTCAATTCAGCTATCTCAGCCCGACTTGACTCCTGAACCTGTTGTAGCTTGCTCTCTGCCTCAACTCGTGCAGCATTTTCTCTTTCAAGTTTATTATTCAAATCAGCAATCTTAGTCTGACTTGACTCCTGTATCTGAGCAAGCATTCTCTCTGTCACAATTCGATCAACTTCTCTAGCATTGGCAATTGCTTCCAGTTTATTATTCAAATCAGCAATCTCAGTCCGACTTGACTCCTGAACCTCTGCAAGCTTTCTCTCTAACTCAACTCGTGCTCCTTCTTCTACATTGTGAGCGATAGCATCCAGAAGACCATAGAACACCTCCTTTACCTCAGAGCGATCTCTCTCTTCCTGTATCCTTCTCACTTCTTCAGTTTTTCTATTTTCTTCCTCTGCATCTTGCATATCTTTCACTTCCAGTATCCTTCTCACTTCTTCAGTTTTTCTATTTTCTTCTTCTGCATCTGGCTCCTCTAAGCTCGACTGGGTCTTTTCCGTCACCTCCAGCAAATAGATAGGATAAAGTAAAAATCTGAGCACAGCTTGTAGCTCCTCCATGAGATGGGATGGGGTGAGTAGTCTAAGTTGATTGTCCTCTGTTTTGGTGAGTGAAAAAAAGTGCAACAGTTGATGAAGTTTGAAACTAATAATATGTGAGTTTCTTGAGTTTAAATCACTTGTTGGTTAAAAGTCCACTTTCTCAGAAGTACAAAAGTCAACTTTAGTCTGTTCTTTTCTGGCTGCCGATCGAGACCGGTATCGGTGGGTCAAAAACGATACGATACGATACGATACGATACGATACCAATACTGACACATCTGTAAGGTCCAAACGAGAACTGTCGTGCCTGCGTGGTTGTGAACTTAACCCAGTATGTGAAGTTAATGTGTGTGCATTTGTGATTAATTATAACGACCAACAACCCCAAAGACTTGTTACTTTCTTCGCCCTCTGTTGCTGCATAGAGGTATCTCCAGCCACTTTTGAGCCTCCTACTTATAAATAACTCTCTTCAGCATCATACTACCACGGAGGGGATGAGATTTTTGCAATGCCGGCTGCGAAAGTCAATCGGATACGCAGAATTTGAATCTGGATTTGGAGGGCCATAAGTTTTCTCAGTGTCACCCTTTGCTCCATCAGAAGCTTCTATCTCTTTTGTTTTCTTATCGGAAATCTGGGCAATCTAGCGGAGCTGTTGACGATGAGTACATGGACCTCAACTTGTGGGCTTTCTTCAAGCCGGTGCTTCCATTATCACTGCTCTCAACCATTGAAGGTGAAGTTCGAGTCTCGAAGGACTTTCACTGGACTAATAACAATCTATGAATGTTTGAGCATTGCTTGGGTCGTTGTGGACACAAGTAGGTCCTCCTTTCATATGAAACTTGTGACAGGTCTCTTTCCTCACTTTCACTAGACACTGACAGGGAAAGCAACGTGTTCCAGGTGCCCACAGCATTCCTAAAGCCATTTCACTCACTTTTGTTGCGGGGAGAAGAAGTACTTCGTTGAACCATGAAAGCTACTATTAAGTTAATCATGCATGTAGCCATGGCAGTATCTGCGCTTCTTTCTGATCGGTATCTGATCTAAGACGTCAGCAACCTCTTGAGCGATGTTACTGCTTTCTTCTAAAGGTGTTTTCGTGGAGGCTGTTGCAGTCTTGGTGACAGCTAGGTTTTCCGTCGATCCTTCTCGTCATGTGCCCGTCATATGCTAAATCATGCTTGTACATGATAATGTACATATTCTGTTCACAATTTATTGTACATTATAGCTTGTAAATACATAATTTAACTATAATAATGAAATCTATCTGCTATCTTCTAAATTTATTAGTGGTTGAAGTCAAGCAAGATCTTGACTTCAACCACTAATAAGTTTAGATAGAGGAACTAAAACTAAAAAGCGGTCTGAGGAAAGTTTTGGAGTATCTCAGAGATTCATTTAAAGCATTAAGATTAAATTTGTAATAGATGAGTCTGGAGGAAGCTGCACCAAAAGGTGAGTGGGGCTCATTTTTGGCATGTCATTTCTCAAGCTACAATGCACTAATTGAAAAAGCGGTCTGAGCAAAGTTGGACCATGAATTCAAGAAGCTATGGTTGCAATGAGAAGCTCTGATATTGAAAAGGGAACTATAAAGCTGCACCGCCGTTTGAGTGATTCGCCACTCAAAATGATTGTTCCACCGCGGTGCTGCGGAGACCTTACTGTATTGGAAATGGGCGGAAATTTGATCAAGGTTCCAGTTCTAGAGTTCTCCACATTAGTTGGATTTCTAAGCTTGAATAAGCGTGAAATGAACGATTTAGGTAAGAAATGAATTTCTTTTGACCATCGTGGGTGGTGGTAGAGTTGTTTCAAGCCATAGAAAGTCGTCGAGTGTGGTTGGAAACGAGTCGCTGGTTAAGTGGATGCACATGGGTAGCACTTCTGATGCTGCTGTTCCTCTTGTGCTGCTTATTGAAGTAGAACCATGAATCCTGCTGATTTCTTTGTCTATCTCATTCCTCGCATGAGTGCGACAGTTGATTGGATACTGTTGTTTCTCTCCAACGCGTGCGATCACGACACCATCACGAATGCGAAATTCTTTACTTGATGTATTCAAAATGTTTCTATTTAAGTCATCATGATATGATATGATGTTTATGGATGTTCTGCTGTGATGGAGACGTGATTCGTCCAAAACTTATTCAGAGAGGATTGTTACAGTTTGGCTATTTCCCTTGCTCGTACGAGAAGATTATGAGCCAATGCTACTATAAGTCTATGACCAAAAGCAAACTGGACAACATGTAGGACAGGTCGGAAGAGAATTCCTTATTAAGGGATTTCTCCAAGATCTTCACGACGCAGTCATGTCGAGCCGTGGTTAAACTTTATTAAAGGTACAATCTAGAAAATGGAAAGGTTCCAGGAGGTGGGCTTGGTGAAAGGGATTTGTTGCAACTGGAGCTTCCTCCACAGGGTTGGTGGTGACTTGCTCGCCGGGAGGCCTAACGATGTCTATTAGATGAGATAGTGCTGCTGCAGTGGTCTTCTATCAAGTCTGATTGAAGGAACATACAGTATTACTAGATCATCGAGCAGGGTCGATCATCATCGAATGAGCTAATCTAATCTAATCTAATCTAATCTAATGGGTGGTACTTCTTTTGACTTCCGTGGTCTTCCACTTCAAAGCACATCCCAGTGTTATGCGCTGACTGGTAAAGTAGTCATAGGAGTGGAAGTGGAAGTAGTCTAGCAGCAGTGATTGCTTAGACTCTGTAGTGTTACTGTATGTTAAGAAGAGGATGCTTCCTTCATTAGTCCATCAGATAGACCGGACTAGACTAGACTAGACTAGAGTAGCTATACTATCATAGCTTCTTCTTTCTTCATCATGCCTTATCAATGCCTTCATCAGAGCAGTAATCAACCTCTTCTTGCTTATATTGCTCCCTTGGCCCTCAGAAGTGCTTTAATCTCTTCTGACTCAGCAACATCTAAAGCAGTTTCTCCATCCTAATTTAACAACAACCACAAGATACAAGATAACATAAGACAGAGAGGATGACAAGGTTAGAGTCAATAACAACAACACACTCTGTCAACATAACTACCACTGCCACTACCATCTTGCTACTACTATATAACCTACTAACATATAACATATAGCAGTAGACTAGTACCATCTAATCACTGTACTCCAATAATAACCACACATCATGTCACTCACTCTAATAATACTCTACACCCTATTGCTAACCTCTCATACACACCACCATAACACATAATCCATTTCATACATCTTGTGACAAACACATGATAGAAAGTAACACAGATGAGACATTACTAACACATCAATACTCTGCCATCATATACAAGACTCAAATCAATATTAGTATCTCATAGCAATAATAATAACGATAATAATATTAATACTATTCTACAGACACTTATAATCAATACATCGACTTGAATACATACTACAAGTACTACACTGACAACATCTTCTAATAGCTACTAGACTAGACTAGACTACTAACATACCAACTATCCTACTATACATGGTCATACTTACAATGTCAGTCTTATTCACATCAACTCGCACATCAAAAAGTAAGTTTTTGACAACTTCAACATGTCCATTACCGCAAGCGGCATGCAAGGGTGTCCATCCATCCTAGTTAAACACAGTCACGTATATTAGCAATAACAATAATAATCAAATTGTACTAACACCTTCACCTACTTTATACCAACACCTACACTAACCTATTACATATACACCATCATAACAGACTAACTATTAGATATATACTCATAGTAACATATACTGTACTATACATTAACCTATTCATCTGCTTTCTACCTACAATAACACTAACTTATAACATAATACATATCATTATTGTGACATACTATACTATACAGTACAAGACTACTACCATGTGAGGTTTGTAAAGGGATGGCCAAACTTACATTATCAGACTTATTCACATCAACGCGCTCATCAAGTACTAAGGTCTTGACAACCTCAGCATGTCCATTAATCGAAGCGACCACAATGGCTGTACGTCCATCCTTATAAAGCACAGTCACATTGATTAGCTATCACAATAATAACAACACCGAAATCCCTCTATATCTTCTCTATACTAACACTAACACCTTCATCTACTTTATACTAACACCTACACAAACCTATTACATATACACCATCATAACAGACTAACTATTAGATATCTACTCATAGTAACATATACTGTACTATACATTAACATATTCATCTGCTTTCTACCTACATTAACAGTGAATTATAACATACCACATATCATAATTGTGACATACTATACTATACTATACAGTACAAGACTACTACCATGTGAGGTGTATAAAGGGATAGCCATACTTACATTATCGAACTTATTCACATCCACACGAACATCAAGTAGCAACATTTTAACAACTTCAACAAGTCCATTACTGCTTGCATAATGAAACGCTGTCCATCCATACTAATAAAGCACGGTCACATATAGTAGCTATAATAACAATATTGACATTGTAATCATTCTATATCTGATCATACTAACATATACTAATACTAACACCTTCATCTACTTTATACTAACACCTACACTAACCAACTACATATAAACTATTATAATAGACTAACTATTAGATATATACTATACCATAAAATAATATACATTAACATATTCATCTGCTATAGTACATATACTACTATAGTACAAGACTGCTACCTTGCAAGGTGAAGGTGAGAACAGACACACTTACCTCATCAGTTTTGT
>VKHL01000182.1:0-25000 GCA_015146655.1 Ochromonas danica
AGAGATAGAGAGACAGACAGAGACAGAGAGAGAAGCAGAGAGAAAGGGAGAGAGAGAGAGGAAGATAGAGAGAGAGAGAGAGAGAGAGAGAGAGAGAGAGAGAGAGAGAGAGAGAGAGAGAGAGAGAGAAGTTGCTTGTTGTTTTTGTTTGTATTTCAAGAAGGAATTGAAATATGAAGTTGACCCAGCAGACCAGCGCGGAATTCCCACACCCCCAGAAATCCAGAAGTGCAGAAAAGTGATAAACACGCGTTTTCGCGAAGTAGACTGCCCCGTACTCCGGTGCTGCAATTTTACCGCCCAAACAATTAAACCACACAATGTTGTTGTCCAACATTATTTGATTAGCAGGTTGGATTGGATGCCTTTCGAACATTCATTTCATTACTTTAGCATTTTTCTGCAAAGAGTTATACTACCAAAACTTCACGCCACATAGAGATAACTCTGGGGTTGGTCGGCATCTCGTTCTAGATAGTTCCGCTCAATCAATGCTTCAATACGTTGCTTTAGAGCACGACTATCAGGTTTGAAAAGAGTTAGATGGTTCAGAACCTCTGTCACGAGCAGTTGATGCGATAATTGTCTCCGAACTTTCATGACTCGTACTATTGCAGCCTCAATGGCAAACAGTCGATCTTGTTCAAGGTTTGGTGAACTATTGACAACACTCATTGTTGTCATATCACCCAATGAGCACATAGGTATGCGCAAAGTTGGCGTTGAAGATGTAAATGATTGATTGGGTCGAAACCGATCAGTCGAGCTGATTGGATGACTGGCCTCCGAATCATCTTGGTCACTGCTTGTTCGGATGAGAATCCTGCATTTCTCCAATGAGAGAGATTTCAGCAAGCGAACGATAACATCAGCCGGCAGTTGTAAAGTATGCTGAAGGAAAGAGAAGGAAAGATCTTCTCTACTTGGCAGCGAATTGAAAAGTAGCAGAATAGCGGCTTGCAAAGTATTCAAATGAAGTTCATAGGAAGAACTTCCCATAACAGCCAACATTTCAACACGACCAAGACTGTGTATCCAAGTCAAACGTCGTCTACTAGAATATAAGCGTTGATTATAATACCCTTTAAATATGTCCAGAGCTGCTATCATATTAGCGGGCAAGGACGCTTCAGACAGGGAGCTAAACACTGGCCAATGACCTAACGTTAGCACTTGTGCACTGAATTCAAAAAGGTCTTTATTCATTGCCTTCTTCTCCAGATAAAACTGTTGAAAGACATATTCTTGTTCTTTATTGACAGTAATGTCATTAATCATCCTTTCCATCTGGTTTAAACAAAGAGTTAACACAAACAGGCAGGAGCACGCCATCAAGAACAATGATATCTCACCTTAGCAGTGAAACGGGCACCAAAATGTACTTTAAGCTTGTTGACGAATAGGATATCCAACTCGTAGGACTTATTAGTAGAGGAGAAGAGTGTTCTGGAAGCTAGTAGATGTCTGCTCACTTCAGCAAATAGATCTTTCTCTTTCAAGTCTTCAACAAGAGCTATTGTGTGCTCTAACTCACTTTCAATATCCTGAACAACGGACATTTGACAAGTTGATGTTGTTGATCGTAAAAGATGATTGCAATAATTGGCTAGTAACTCTGCAGCAGAATCAGACAAGATGAATAAATCATCATGATTCAACAAGTCACTAAAAGCACCATGTATAGCTTTCCCAAACAGAGTGTGTTTAGCAAAGTGTGCTTCTACTATATCACAGCTTGAAGTGTATAGCTTGAGCAATGACGATATCACTAAGTAAGTCTGTGTATCGCTCTTCAAGGTCGAAGCAGTGGGGAGGTTATTGAGATATTCTTCTACAATTCTCTTACCTTCCTCAAAAATACGTTTTTGAAATAATATTGATAATACTTGTAATCGTTTCTCTTTAAATGTATCTTGAAAATAGTCTTTGTTTAGAACAGCAAAGATGAGTAGTTGGATATTATTATTATTATCAGCTTCTCCTTGCACTGAACTCATTAACAGAAGCTCTTGTACAATGGATTCACTTAGAAACTCCTCGACTATTGCTTGTAAGATTCTACCTTCTGAGGATGGTAACAAATAACGCCTACAACGAGTTTGTTCTTCTTGAAGAACTTTATCAACCCATCCGACGTGGACTACCGCCACTACAGATGCATCCTGTTGTCTCTCACGCCAATTCTGACCTTTCTCTACATAGTAACTAAGCATATCTTTGATATAAGCTGACTCTAACTCCTTTTCAAAGATATCTACTACCGTTCCTTTACCCCATTGTTTCATGATATGTCTAAGCTTCTGTTGTGTGGCCTCTTCCTCTATCAATTGACCTTCTCGTTCACTTTTTACAATGTGAAGAATAGGAGAAAAGATGTTTTCTTTAATGATTTGTAAAAGCTGATTATAAAAAGTCAGTTGTACCATATCAGATATACTTGGAAGTTGGTAATGTCTAACATGATAACAATTTAAATATCGAAATATCTTATTAAACCATACCCTAATGACTTCTAAGAGATCATTATGAAGGATAAATCGATCTAATAACTGTTCACCTTGGATACTCTGTACATCTGGTAGAACCTTTTCTGTGACATAACTCTCCATATACTATCCAAACATAAACAACAAACAGTCAGTCAGTCAGTCAGTCAGTCAGTCAGTCACGCAGTAGTCAGTTTGGTGAGTCTCTCTCCTCTGTGAAATAGTGAAGGAAACGTATTACCTGTTGTAACTGTTTGTAGAGTCTTTCAGACCAATTATGTGGGGTTTTTTGGGTGCACATATTAAAGCATAACCTTTATGTGTACACACCACCACCAACAACAACAACCATAAATCAAAGACAATACTAGTGATGTACAGTAACACAAGAGAGGAGGGGGAAAACTTACAATAGTAAGCGAGTAAGCTCAGCATTAGAAAACAGCTTTCTAACATTACTATCCCCTGCTTCAATATGACGCTGTTGATAGAGAACAGAACAAGAAGATGAAGATGAAGGTGAAGATGAAGATATCTTCAAGAGATTGATTTTATTTAATAGACTGACTTACTTCAATCACATCTAATGCATTCGTTTGTATCTCTTTCCATCCTTCTTCCCAAGAAATAATACTACTGTCTATTCTTGGTATTTTCACTGACATATTAAGAACTTTGTTTGTGTTTGACTATTGTTGGCAATCAATTCACTTTCAGCACTAGAATTGAGAAACTACACAATTATATGAGAAATTACACAATTCCATTGGAATGATGATGTTCTTCCATATTCCACACAACGTTGTCCCGAGAGTTTAGAATTATCACTGTTGTTCAATCATCCACCTTTCCTTCTATCCTTCCTTCTCTCCTTCATACAATCTCCTACCATGCCCCCCCCCTCCCCCCGCCCAAAGCGAAGATCTCACTAGACAGAGATAACATCTCCCAGCTGGTGCGATCTCTGTTGATAACAAGATAAACAGTTTTAGAGGGTCAAATAAACACGTGCTCATCATCAAAAACAAGCAAAATTGATTGAAAACAGATAACAGATAATACCAGTTGACAACAGAGAGAAGGTAGAAGATGGAAAATATTGAAGCAAATGTTGAATATACTATAGAAGAAAATGGTTATGAAAGTTCTTCTTCAGGTGAATTTCTAGAAGAATTAGAAAGTCATGTTCAAGAATTAATACGAAAACATAGTCGTGCACCAAGAGATGCTTGGGAATCATTTGAAGGATTTCGACATGCTATTGATTGGACAGAACCTTTTATACAAGGTATTCTGACTTTTCATATTATCTTATTAACGTTAGTCTTCTTTACAAGAAAAAATGTTGAAATACAATTTCTAATTTTCATTTTGGCTTGTGGAATTGTATTTTTTGCGGAAAATATTAATTTTTGGGCTGCATTACATTGGCGTGAATTAACAAGACAAAATTATTTTGATGAACATGGTGTCTTTATGAGTATTATGGTTTCTATGCCATTACTTGTTATCGCTTTCATTCAATTGGTAAGGTCTATAGTATAGTATAGTATAGTATGGCATAGTTTTGTATAGTAGATACACTATCCATCACTAGACTGTCGTCTAGTCTAGTAGAGGTCTAATCTAGTAGTTTCTGTCTGGTATACTAGCAGTAGTAGTAGTATTGACATGCTACGTCACTAATGACTACCCACTAACTATTTGACTAATTGACTAACTAACTAACTAACTAACTAACTAACTGTCTGTTGTTATGTGTATGTACTGTATTGTGCTGTAGGTTAACTTGTTGACAATCGTCTCCTCCGAGTTGATTACTACCAAGCGCAAAGAAATTCAACAGAAGTTGAAAGCACAGAAGAAGCAACAAGAAGAAGAAGAAGAGAAGAACAAGATGAAGGAATCCTCCTCTACTACCCCTGCTGTGGCCACTACCACTGAACCAGCAGCTGAGGAATGAAATAGCAAGTAATAGTTATTGTTAGTTAGTTACTGTAGCTACATGTTAGTTGAGTTACTCTAGCAGTTAGATTGGTTCTCTTGTGTTATTCGTAATACTGACTTAATCCAGCCGTTCTACACGCAGAAAAAGTGCAAAAGTCCCAAACTCAAAAGTCCGATTTCACCAAAATGTCTGTACTAAAGTACAAAAGACAACCATTTTTGTACTCTATAAAGACTTTGTTGCAGTATCATTAAAAGTGGTTAGAGTGACTGAGTGCTCTAGTGCTCCTTGCTGCAAAACTCCTCGGCCATGGACCGCCAGCAGGATAAGGATTTAGTCTTCGGGGAGGGGGGAAGGGGATCTTAGTCCATTTTCTCCAACAATGTTTTGCTCACACTTTTGTACTTTTCCATTACAATCAGAGATACCGTGTGGCTGCCATAGAAGAAAAGTGGCTGCAAAAGTGTATTTTAGTACTTTTCTTTGGTAGAATGAAATAGTTTTCGCAGTGCGTCTAGGACAAGTGATAATACCACTACAGTCTAGTCTAGCAGGGGGGGGGGGAAGGGATTGTTTATTATGTTACAGTTTATACAATGACAATGACAATGACCACTCTCACAAAAACTAAACATACAGTATAGCCTACAGTAGATAATATGTTATACTGTATGTATACAGTATACTGTATAATGTATGTATACTATATAGTATATACAGTACAGTATACAATACACAGTATAGTATACATACAGTATACAGTAGTTAATATGTTATACTGTATATATACAGTATACAATATACAGTAGTTAATACTACTGTAGTATGTTATACTGTATATACAGCAAAGTGTACATTTCATCATCATAGTCTAGTAGTCTAGTAATATCAACAAGTCAATAGAAGTGTTATTGAATTCGTCATTATTGCTATCACTTCACTTTACTAGACTGATCAAGACTAGTAGTATTACATTACTACCACAACCACAACTTTTACCACTATTACCACTAATATTACCATTAATACCACTACTGTTATTACTATTAGCAGGAAGATGACGATCTCCTGGCAGCACCTCGACCATTACCATTACCATTAGTACGACTACGACTACTACTAGGTGGAGAAGAAGTAGGAGAAGATGCACGAATAGGAGGAGGAGGAGGAGGAGTATGACCTTGTGACTTCTTCTTCTTCTTACTACTACTACTACCTATATGTTGTTGTTGATGTCCTGCTGCTGCTTGTGCAGCAAGAAGACGTGCTGTGTGAACAATTTGCCAAAGTGGTCCTTTACTAACTGTCGACTTCCCTCCTCCTCCTCCTCCTCCTGAATACTCTTTCACTACCGCTTCATTCTTACGTTGAACTACCTCTTGTGAAGCTAATAATGCTTCTTTATATAATAGTCGATTGTTCTCCTTCTTATTCGTACCTGCAGCTGTTGTTGTTGTACTAGTAGTCATCATTCTAGTAGGGGATGACCCTCCTCCTCCTCCTCCTCCTCCACCTCCTCCTCCTCCACCACCACCTCCTCCTCCTCCACCATCAGTGTGTAATAGTTTAATAGTAGGTAGTGTTCTGACTATCTTAGGGTGTAGCATCATATCAATAAGATCTTCTTCTCTAGGATGAACTTGTTGAACTACCTTCTCTCCTCTATACAGTGACTGTGACTGACTAGTTGAACCACTACCACTACCACTACCACCTACTGCTGCTACCACTCCTTCACTTGAGGTAGTAGTAGTAGTAGTGGGGGGATGACTACCCTTCTTGTTCTTGTTACCACCACTACCACTACTACTACCCTTCTTGTTGAAGTTGTTCCTAGGAACTTGAACTTGAAGATGATACATCTCACTATCAGCTTCAAATTGTTTTAATCGATGTAGACTTTCTTGATGATTAGGATCTAATCGAATGGCTTCTTTATAATCAAGATAAGCATCTTGATAGTTACCTAAATAATATCTAGCACGACCACGTACTACCCAATATTCTGTTATTTTAGGATTATATTGTATTGCTTTACTAGCTTCTGATTCAGATAAGAGGAAGTTAGAATGATTAAAATGATCAATAGCTAAATGATAATAGGCGATTGATAGGCGAATGTTGATGTTCCAATCAGCAGCAGCAGCAGCGGGTTGAAGTTGATGTTGAAGAGGTAGTGTTTGAGGTAGTGTAGAGGTAGAGGTAGAGGTAGATGATGACCGTTGATAAGCTTCGAGGTAGTCTAAGATAGCATCAGGTAGATAAGATAGACCTAATGCACGATAACAATCACCACGATTAAGCCAATAACGATAGACATCATCTCCTTCTTGTTCTCTCTCCTTATGATACCTAACAGAGGCAGAGGTAGTGTTCGAGGTAGTGTTAGCAGAGGTAGTGTTCGAGGTAGTGTTAGCAGAGGTAGTGTTCGAGGTAGTGTTGTTAGAGGTAGTGTTAGTGAGGTGTAGATGGTCATCAACAGACTTGTTGATCTCTCTAATAATTCTATTATAGATGAGAATAGCTTCATCATATTGACCTTTGCTAGCATATTGCATAGCTAAGTCATTGAGAATCAGATGAGTTTGAAGTCGAATCTCTTGAGGTTGAACTACCGCATATTGACCACCACCACTACCCCTACCACTACTACCACTGTTACCGTTGTTACCACCACTACTGTTACTACCACTACTACTACCTCCTCCTCCACCACCACCTCCTCCTCCTGCTGCTACTGTAGTAGATGATGATGATGATAGACCTTCATTCATCTTACTATCAAAGATTGCTTGTGCACGTAAAATAGCTTCATAAGCTAATTGATAATCACATTTCATACGATAAATCTTGGATTGTAAGATATATAACTTAACATCTTCTTGTGTTAAAAATAATGCAAAATTAACAGCTTCTAATGCTGCAGGATATTCTTCTTGACGGAATAGTCTAATAGCTAAAGTATATAATCTTTCTGATTTAGTATAAGATCTTTCAATATAATTAATCACTTCAGGATGATTTGAATTAATAGCAGCAGCAGATCGTATATCTTGATTACCTTGTTCTATTAATCCTCTACCCCAATTAATCTTAGCACGTAAGATATAACATTCTACAGATGGGTTTGTCTTATGTGCTGCTAAGGTCTTATTAATAGTGACAAAGGCTTCGTTAAGTTCACCACACTGGACATGACAAACAGTTTTTAGAATAAGCAGTTTATCGTCTTCTCGACTGTATTCTAAGGCTTCATCAAAGAATGATCTAGCTGCCATATATTTAGAGAGAGATTGAGAAGATGATAGTGCTAATGAAGTAGAGGAAGAGGTTACATGTGCTGAGGAGGAGGAGGAGGCTTGTAACATCATTTCTTTGCCTTTAATTGTTAATAATTGAATTAATACCTTTTGTGCAATTTCATTGGATGGATCTTTTTTTAAGACAAAACGATAACAAAAGAGTGCAGAAGATAAATCTAAATTTTGTTTATATATTTTCCCTAATAATAAGAATAATCGAATATCTTCACTTTGATAAGAGAGTGCCTTATAGACTTCACGTAGTTGACGTTCTAATTCCATGGAATTGGGCATGGAAGAGAGTAGTGAAAGTTGTTTAGCACGTTCATAATAGAGAGTTGAACGATCTTCTGGACGATCACGAATTGAGAGAGTGTTAGCATCCATGACGAACACAGACACAGATAGGTAGTAGTAGTAGTGACACACACTGACACACTGACACACTGAGAGATTGACTGAGAGAGAATTTGTGAGAGAGAGATTAAAGTGTGATGAAGTCTCTATAGGGGATGATGATGAGGATGATGACTCTAGTATCACAGAGAAAGAGGATCGACTTCCTTTGCTTTGTCAATGATGAGATGATGATGATCGAGTCACAGGGAGGAAACGAAACTGTCACCTTCTGTCGGAAGTTCGTAATTTCGGAATTTGGATTTCTCGGAGAAAACAAATACGAAAGTGTAAGGCAAAACGCGTTTCTCAATTCAAATTTGTTTCACAGCACCCGCAGCAGCTTCTTTGTTTTTTATTTATTGTTCATTCCTTTTTCACAATTCATTTTCAGTTTTGGTATCTTCTTTCCATCTCTCTGTCTCACTCTGTCTCACTCTGTCTCTCTGCTATTGTATCAAATGTTAATCAAAATCGATGATGCTCTCATAGCATCTATTCGAAGAGATTATGGAAGTCAAATATCAAGCTTGAATTTGTCAAAGAATGGTCTAGAAGACTTAGGCAGTCTCTCTCAGTTATCTTCTCTCACTCGAATTAATCTTTCTCGTAACAAGATTCATGATCTCCACCCTCTGCACCAACTAACAGCTTTGAGAGAGTTAGACCTCTCTGAGAATTCCATGTTAGTATTCCATTCTATTCCTTCTTCTTCTTCCTAATAACACTTTCTGTTCTTATTCCTAATTGATTTGTGTTTTTGGTATTGGTATATTGTGTGTGTGTGTGTGTGTGTGTGTGTGTGTGTGTGTGTGTGTGTGTGTGTGTGTGTGTGTGTGTGTGTGTGTGTGTGGTATTCCTAGTGTGTCAACGAAAGGGTTAGAAGGTCTAGACAAGTTGGAATATCTTGATTTAAGAGGAAATCGTATTCGAAGTGTACGAGACTTAGAAGGACCTTTACCAGCATTACTAACACTAGTACTGACAGGGAATCCTGTCACTGCCAGTTTAGACTATCCACAAGAGATATTCCTTCGCTTCCCTTCCTTACAGAAGTTAGATACATGGTAAGATCATTATTGTTGTTAATGTTGCTGTTCTTCTTGTTGTTTGTTTAGAAGGAGATATGTTGACAGTTTGGTCTGTTTATTAGGGACAGACAACAGGTCTTGAAGAACTCTAATCCTTTTCTTCCTTCTCATTCTACACCTACTACCCTTCCTACCTCTTCAGCAAAGCTATCTAATAATAGGTCGAATAATCAAGTCTCTACTACCTTACCATTACCACCAATAGCAGACAAAATGGCAGAGGTATCATCTCAAGTTTCAACCGCTAGTGGGAAGGTAGCAGAGAGTCGATTATATGACTTATTAGATAGCTCTGATATTGATCACTTGAAGGCTCATCTTCAAAGTCTCCAACAGTCCATGCAGCTACAGGAAGAGCTGATTGCAGGTGAGGCGCCGGCAGAAAGTCGTATCGCCCTTCAACGCACCATACGCACAGTTGCACAGCTGTCTTCGTCAGGTCTTCAACCTGTGAGGCTTCAACCCATTCTTCTCGAGGGAGGAGAAACAAGCGCTACCTCTTCCTCCACAAAGAAGGAGTTTCCATTTGGTAAGCTTCTCTCTTTGTGGAGGAAGAAAGTGGTTCAATTACAGATTCAACATACCTTTCTGGAACGAGAACATCAGCAACAACTTCAACAGCAGCGCCTAGAGAGGCAAGAATGGCAAGAGAAGGTGCGACGTGCAGAAGGACAAGTGATGAAGTTTCAACAGCTCTATAACCTCCAGTTGGAGCAGCAAGCCCTTTATGAGAAGCAATTGACGCAACAACAAACACAACATCGTGATTTAGAGGAAAAATACCGATCACTAGAGAAAAGGCATAATGAGTATTGTGGAGTGGTCCATCAACTATTAGCTTCCTTACCTCATTGGCAGAAAGAGATCGAGAAACAATGGCTTATCGATCGATCTGTACACCAGAAAATTCTTCAGCAGTGTGACAAACAGATCGAGAAAGTTTCCCGTATGATTGATCAAGTGATCTTTGTGGAGGAAGTTGTAGAGGAGGAGAAGATTTCATTGCGTAACTCATACGCTGCATTGGAAGCAGAAAAGCGTCTCTTTCTGTCCAGGCAGTCCACCACTTCAGTATCTGCAACTTCTCGCAACTCTCAAGAATCTTCTGTCTCGAAAGCAGGGTCTCATTTGATGGTTAAGGCGGAAGGAGAGGCTTTGTTGAGAGGTATCTTTCGCTCTCTCGATCGGGAAGATCGTGGCTTGGTCGCTGTGGATGGTCTCCTGCGATTATTGGTGGAATCTACAGCGCCCGTTGACAAAGACCTTTGCAGTTCATCGACAATAATGTTTGGTAGTGAAGGAGGAGGAGAACAAAAAAGAATACTTTCAGAGTTGGGAGATATAGTTCGAAATGCTCTTGGAAATGAAGTCTTCATTCGCCTGTTGAGAGGCTTGGAACTATCTCAAGAGTATCAAGATGAGCTAACTTGGGGGGAATGTCTCCTTCTTCTGCTTTCACCTTCACCTACATCAAATCCTCAATCACAACATCCAAGTTCATACTCTTCGACAGTCCCTCCAATTCTTAGTCCAGGCTCCGGATTGCTTGGATTTGCTCCCTTGAGTATGAAAGAAGCTCGTCACTTGTCAGAGCAAGGACTCTTTGGAGACAAAGACTCCTCTTTACCCGCTTTTGACATCTCTTCTTTGCCTCTCGCCCTCACTTCTTCCTCAAATTCTATTTCGAATTCTATTTCGAATCCCACAAATCAATCTCTGGTTAAGCGTCTACAGGAAGAGAGAAAATTCCTTCTACATCGTTTGCAGGTCATGCAGCGCTCTCTTCTTCATCGCGCGGAAGGGATCAAAGCCTATTTCGAACAGGAGCTACGTTGCAATCAGGTTCAACTGGTGGACTATCGCCACCGTTTAGAAGAAGAGCAAAGTCGCAGTGCTGAGCAAGCAAAGGAAGTTAATATTCTGACTATGAAACTTCAAGAGCTCACAACAAAGCATCAGGAGGAAATCCTTGACTTCGTTAAACAGCAAGACTTCCTGAAAGAGGAGCTGGCTCAAATCAAGCAGAAGCAATATAGCAATCTTGAAGATCGATTGCTAGAAGAAAAAGAGCGA
The DNA here is from genome assembly GCA_015146655.1 of Ochromonas danica. Taxonomy (NCBI): domain Eukaryota; class Chrysophyceae; order Chromulinales; family Chromulinaceae; genus Ochromonas; species Ochromonas danica. The sequence continues at coordinate 11,297 of VKHL01000182.1, forward strand.
ACAGAGCGTCATGAAAAGGAGAACGTTATTTTGCAAAAAGAGATTGCGAAGCAGAATATCAAAATCAAGACTCTACAACGAGAGCTTTGTACCCTTCAAGCGCTGCATCATACATTAGAAGATGATTTGGCGAAAGCGAAACATGAGAAGAGGAAAGAAGATGAAGTGTTCGAAGATTTGAAACGAGCAAATGAGCAACTTGCAGCTGAGAAAAGCAGTCTTGAATCACAATTGCAAGGCATGGAGTCCGAACTTTCACTATTGAAAGAGGCCAGAAAAGACTCTGAGGAAGTGAAAGAGTCAATATCATCATCTAATGCTTCTGTTCCAGCTCAGGTAGTGCAACCCTTATCACAGTCTTTCACCAAGATGGAGGGAACATCGCTGCCAGGATCAGCTAATGCACCTCTAACAAGCATATCAGCACCAAGATCCCTTCCCAGTCCTTCCGTAGACTTTGATAATCATGTTGACACTACTGATCAACACATAAAGACCCCTGTTCCTACTGCTACCGGTGCATCAGCATACAGTGTGGACAACTTGAGCAGGCCATCATCACAACCCGCTCTCTCACAGAAGAACTTACTGAGCGTGCATTGTCAGCGTCTGCTCTTGCAAGCAGAGCGCTTATTACAGGATAAAGACTGAGGCAATCTAATATAACTTACTTATACAGTGCTGCAGATGCACTTGCAATATTAACAACACCGCCATACAAAATTGACCTAACAACCACAACTATCAATAACAACATCTCCCCTCCTCTCTATCAATCTCAACAATCATCTATTAATAGACCTTCTCTATTCATATCTACCCGCGAGTGCAAGAGCAGATGAACTCCACACACACTGCCTTCGACTTCGATGACACGATCGCTCCCTTCAACAACACCTCATTGCTGTGGAAAGGAGCCTGAGCTCGAGACACATGGATCTCCAGCTCTCCTTTCATCGAAGACAAGTAGCGCACTTCCATCTTCTCCACGTACAGGCGCTGCTGTTCCGAGTGCTGTTGCTTCGCACGGAAGGTGGACAGATAATGCTCACAAGCTTCTTCGATCGCTGTCGCCGCTGCTCCGCCATGGAACAAACCCAAGCGGTTCTTGAGATGTGACTTCACCTGAATCTTGTAGACCTCTTCGGGACCTCCCTCACAAGGTAGCGTCTCCACCTTCTCCAGAGCCAGACTCTCGAAGACACTCCCTACCTTCTCCTCACTATCAGACACTTCTCGAGGCTCATAGACAATACGATCTAATGGAGTTGATATCATCTTTCCAATGAATTTCTCGTAGATTTGAAGTGTGAAAGGGATGACTTTTGGATGTGCGAGGAAATCAGCTACCCACCCCATAGGCATGTATTTGATATGCTTTCCTCTGGCTAAGAGATCACCTTTCACATTCCTCATCTCCATAGAGAGAAAGCCTAATGTTCGTCCAACTTTCTCTGCGGTAGTGATAATAACGACATTGTCATGTAATGGTGCAGGTTTAATAACTTCTGTAACAAGATGAACAGAAAGTCCACCACGATTTTGACGATCAACTGTTAGTAAAGCATTAGAAGATAGTTCATCAAAGAGAGCAAGAGTAGCAGCATTAGAGAGTACAGGATGTGATTTCTGTATACGACAAAGGCTAGGAGGGACTTTGAACTCATAGGCTAGGCCATGAGGTACTTTGTGTACTGCTTTAAGGTGAGAGAGAAGGATCTGACCAAAGGTGCTATGCACAGACTCTCTCAGGATCAAACTAAGAAGTCTTTTCTTTATACCTGATAGCTCCATTATTTAGTCCAATTTCACTCGATTGTGAGACCATCCACATCACATCACATCACATCACATCACATACAGTGTTGTTGAGAGACTGCCGCTGTATAGTTATCATGTTGCGGGGGAAATGCTGCTCACTACACTATCTGGCTATCTGTTCAACTGGTTATCTGGTTATCTGGCTATCTGTCCATCTGGTTGTCTGGCTATCTGGTTGTTTCAAGGTGGTGTTCAACATCAGCAGAGTTCTATCAAGAACTATCGCGGGTATCATTATATCTTATTATTATTCTTATTCTTCATGGAGCTTTCAGGTGTCAAAAAGAAGGTCTTACAGATTCTCTTACGTGAGTCAGTTCATCGTGCCTTTGGTCGTACTTTACTCTCTCCTGTCAAACAAGTACATGCCATTCCTAAGGGCTTAGCCTTTGACTATAAGATACCTCCTTCTCTATGTCGTCTTCAAAAGTCACATGCAGTCTTATCAAATGCTGCTACTTTAGCTCTCTTTGATGAGATGTCAACCTATGCCTTATTTGTGAATGATAAAACAACACGTGGTGGAGTCTCAGTTCATCTCAATACAGAGATGATTCAACCTGCACCATTAAATGAAAATGTTGTGATTGTAACAACTGCGGATAAAATTGGTAAATCACTTTCCTTTTGTTCTATGGAGATGAGGAATGTGAAAGGTGATCTCTTAGCTAGAGGAAAGCATATCAAATACATGCCTATGGGGTGGCTGTGGAATCTCTTGGCACATCCCTTGATACTGCCATGGGTCATCATCTTCTATCAGACATTCCATCAATCCAAGTTTACCACTCCATTAGATCGTATTGTCTATGAGCCTCGAGAAGTGTCTGATAGTGAGGAGAAGGTAGGGAGTGTCTTCGAGAGTCTGGCTCTGGAGAAGGTGGAGACGCTACCTTGTGAGGGAGGTCCCGAAGAGGTCTACAAGATTCAGGTGAAGTCACATCTCAAGAACCGCTTGGGTTTGTTCCATGGCGGAGCAGCGGCGACAGCGATCGAAGAAGCTTGTGAGCATTATCTGTCCACCTTCCGTGCGAAGCAACAGCACTCGGAACAGCAGCGCCTGTACGTGGAGAAGATGGAAGTGCGCTACTTGTCTTCGATGAAAGGAGAGCTGGAGATCCATGTGTCTCGAGCTCAGGCTCCTTTCCACAGCAATGAGGTGTTGTTGAAGGGAGCGATCGTGTCATCGAAGTCGAAGGCAGTGTGTGTGGAGTTCATCTGCTCTTGCACTCGCGGGTAGATATGAATAGAGAAGGTCTATTAATAGAGGGAGGGAGAGGTTTGTTGAAGGAAGTTCTGGATGGATAAATACTCATGTCTTTCTCGCTCAATTAGAGTTGTTATTGCAGCTAATCACTCTATGTAACTCTTTGATTGCTTGTGTATGCTTGGACAGAGCTTTTTCACCACCTTGACTAACACGAACATAAATCTTAATATACAAATGTGTCTATTCCTTGGTAGGAGAGAATGGGGGAAGTGAGGTCATTGACAAAGTCGTGGGAGGAGCTGCAGGCATCATTCGAGGATCCAATTCCATCAACAGTTGACTTCGTTCTGGAACATGGGAGGCCATTTGAGCATAAACTTTATCTTCGAACAGATGAAAAGGCACGGAGACTGGGAATGAATAGAATGGATGACTCCGCTTTGCAGCTTCCTGAAATGTCTTGTAAACAGCCTCTAGATTCTTTTTCCGCGATCGCAACACGGTGCTGGAGAGGTCAAGTAACTTACGATCTCGCAACAGCTCAACTTGCTCTTCACGTCGCTCATGCTCTCCGAGAAGAGCTTCAGAACCATCATCAGCAACAGAGGGTTCGGGCAGAGTCGGCTTGGGTGGTTCTTTTGTTTCTGGCTTCGCTGGTGGAGCTTTATCTTTCGCTTTGGCGTCTTTCTTTGGATCCTTTTTGGCTTTTGGGTCAACTTTCTCCTCTTCGCGAACAACAGGAGCAGCTAGAAGAGCTTTCACCATCTTCATTGTTGGCTTTTCAACAACATAGGCCTCGTCTTCATCACTCTCTGAGTCTGTGAGCAAATCTTCCTTGTCAAGCGTAGCTTGTAAGGGTCGGATATCCCTATCCCAAGTCAACAAATCTCGTTGATCATCATGCTCAAATACATTCAATCCAGATACATGACGATCATGATTTGGGAGGTAATAATCGATCAAAGTTGGACCACATTCTGGTAATTGAGAGGGTTCAAGCCGTTGAAGCGAATCAATACCACCTAAAAGATATTCATTCGCTGCCCCAAAACCAAGTTGATTCTCGCTCCATTTCGTTCGAAGGCTATCATCAGGATGATATACCAATTCATGTGCCTCCAAACAAGGTCGAAAGGGATAGAAAGGTCTGTCTTCACTGTAAGGAAGAGATGGCATATAGCAGCGAAAGTTAGGACGTAGCGTGTGCACATCAAGATCATTCTCAGTGTATTCAATCTCAACTTGGCTCAGCCATGCAGGGGGTGCTTCCACGCTCTCATAATTGATAAATTTGCTCGACCCAGAGTCAGCAATGTTCTTGAAATCGTGTAGCCGAGAAAACAAGTTTAAGGTTCCATCAGGAAGAGTCTTCATAGTCTCTTCTCGAATTTTATTCAATTCTTGTGGCTCACCTGGAAGACAAGATGAGGAAGAAAATAGCTTATCCAGATGCTTCTCTGTGACATAGGCATCCACGGGAGGTCGTAAGAACTGTTCCTCCGGTGCTAACAATCGCAGTTCTTTGTCAGCACCCGTTGGAAAATACATTTGAATAGCAGGGATTTTATATTCAGAATATTTACGAATCTTGAAATCTGGTTTGACCTTCAAATGAAAGAATGTGCGATCATCAAATGTTACCATTTCTTTCACTAGATCATTGATAGATACTTGCTTCTCTAAAGCTTGATCACTAAGTAAATCACGATCAAAACTTGGAAATAATAGTCTTCTTGCCATGGATGTTGTCAGTTCAGGTTCACCATTTTTAACCTTAGCTTTAAATCTCTGAATTATCTCTTCATCTCTATTTCTCTTCACAAGTGATTCATTTGGTTCAGAGAAAACCATCTGTGCAAAGGTTATATTATCTCCAGTTAACAATCGACTACTTTTAACTTGATTCTCTTCTTTCTTAGAGCTTTCTTCATTAAGTGAAGATGTGATAGAGTTATTCTTATATTCTTCATTCTCTCTTTCAATAAAGGCACGAACTTCTTCACGAGTTTGTGCACCTGCTTCTCTAAATCGTGTAAGAATCTTATCAAATCGTTTTCTTACACGTCGTCGAATAATCCAACGACTTACTAAATAGATAAATCGACGTAACGTATTCATTCGTTTGGCCCAGATATCATTACGATTAGGATCAAAGATAGGATGAGCTATTCTAATCACTTCTTCATTAGCTGTTCCTAATACACCAGGTTTCTTTTGAAAATGACTTGATGGATATTGTAATGATCGATTTTGTGTTAAATTCTTTTTCCATTCTTCTTTAAAAGCATATTGTTCAGCAAGTTTTCTTTGTTCTTCTATCAAATGAATATCATTCTCTGATAAAAGAATCACACCAAGATAATTCTCAGAAATACGAAATTCTTTCTCTGCTTCTAATTTCTCCACTTCTTCTACATCTGCAAGAAAGGCAATTTCACGTAATTGTTTACGAAAAGCATCACCAGGTGTAGCATTTAATCGATCTTCTCCTAGAATACTTCGAAGATCTAATACACCAGCACCACCTCCTAATTCTCTTAATTTCTTTTGTTCTTGTGTACGTTTTTCACGTTCTGCACGATTTTTTTCAATTGCAATTTTTAAATCTTTTGGTTTTAATTTTCCAGGTTCTTGTGTTAAAACAAAATTAACAGCTTGTTGTGAATCAAGTGAAGATGGAATACGAAGTCCTTCAATAACATGATCAATAGGATTAATTCTTGTAATAGAGTTGATCAAGTTAGTGCTGCTTTGATGATGATGGGATTTGATTGTGGGAGAAGAGGTCATCATCTTCCCACTTTGACTAGTACCACTACCTTGACCACCACTACTTGGTATATTGAACTTCTTTGACATAATATCTTTCAGTTTAGAAGAAAATGAAAGAAGAACAAAAAGAAATGAAAAAGAAATCACAATAGCTTTCTTTTCAGTTTGTCATGCAGTCCTCAGCTGTGTTTCTAATCCAAGAAACGCATGAAACGGTCGAAAACCCGTTTTATCAGCCTATGGTCTGGGCCGATCGCTTTACATTCACAAACATGCTGTCCAAATATGTGAAAAGGTGTAGTCAAGTCTGGAATAAGTGAACCATCCCCATCCTCTTAACCATACAACAAAATAAACAGACCACAGCACTCGTTTACATGTGTGTAATGCATTGTACTTACTGTGCAGCTATTAACTTAAGATGGATGTTGATGTTCTATGACTTGAGCATTCTGTATATCAAAGCTAACATCATAAATAGACTCCATAGTGACATGATCCGAAGCATACTTGAACAATGTCTTCGCTGACTTCTCACTCTCACTAGTACTGCTACCTACTGGCTGTGTAGTTTGTTGTCTACTACTACTAGTACCATCTGTTGCAGTTCTATTTCCAACACGTAGACTTTCCAGTTCATCATATTGCTCAGCGATACTATTGATACAGAACACCATCATATAAGGTACCCCTATAACACAGCAGCGTATATAAAGTAGTAGAAGATATCTAACCTGAATCCATTAGCACGATCAATATGTGCTACCACACGAGCCACAGTCTACCCCATCATACAGCAAGTTAGACATAAACATAAACAACCATAGTCATCCTCCTCTTACCTGGACATCCTCTATATTCATAGGGAGGAAAGAGACTAGATTAAAGTCTGTCACAACCTCACAAATTGCTTCTGTCATCTTAGCAAACTTTCTCTCTAAAGGAGACAGAAGAACCTCTTCCTCTGGTTCAGTATTGCTCTGTGAGTTTTGTCGTTCTCGTTCTTCTTCCTCTTCTAACTCACTGGCTGTGGGGATATGACGTCCCACATATCTTACCAGAGGCATGAGATCGGGCAATTCAGTGAAGAAATCTAATGTGAAAGGTAGTTCACCATAATACTTCAAGAGATCGATCTAGTTTCACCACAAAACACATCATGTCACCTCAGTTTAACAGAAAATCTTTCACACGCACACGCACACGCACACACACACTCACATCATGGTGTAACAGTATATGTACCTACCTTGGAGAGAATGTTAACATGAGGTAAGGCTAATCGTAACATTGTACTAATTACCAATAGTACAGCAGAGATAAAGGTTGCAGGCTGACTAAGGGGAAAACACACAACATTCAAACAGTCAAACAGATCCTCTTATATTATAAGGAATCAACTCTACCTGCAATAATAGGAATCAACCAATTGTACACAACATAGACGACAATCCAATTCTTTGACTAACTTGTCCAATAGATTGTGTACACAATCATGATGACTATATAACTCAACTTGTCCTGGAAAATCAAAAATATAATATTTACAAGGTAAAGCTTTAATACGATCAAGTAGCCAGTCAATCTCTTGTAGAAGACTTTCCATACAGAATAGTAGAGCACCATTAGGACCTAACTCATACTGATCCATTGCCTCCTGTACACATGTCATAGTGCAGATGGGTATTAGAACACAGAGAAGCAACAGCTCCACCACCACCACCACCACCACCACCACCATCGCCAGCACAGCGTAGCAGCAGAGGGAGAAGGGTTAAGTTAGCTACTAGTCTACCTGCAGGCTGAGGAAGTCTCGCACATCGAGAGCACAATGATAAGGTAGTTTCTCATTAGCAAAGTCTAGATTAATGATTGCTATCTCTCTTCCAATTTCTTTCATGAACATCTCCATACCCAAGCAGTAAGTGGTTTTACCTGAAACATGATGTAGTAAGTCAATGATGGAAGAACAAGATAGTAGCTAGTAACCCAATATGATCAAGAGAAGAAAGATATTCATTGATATTACCTGCTCCAGGAGGACCAACAATCACTTGACCAAAAGACGTCATGTCTGGCCAAGACAATCAAAACAATGAAATGAACGTCCAGACCTCCGTCCCACTGATCACAGTCAAACAACAAATGTGACTTATAACTGCTGAATTCATAGTATTGGATGGGGCTGAGAAGAGTTTTGGTGGTAGAGACACAGTATTCCACACTATTCCACGCAAACCACTCCATTCCATGTGATTCCACACAAACAGTTGCCATCTTCTACTAATAAATTCTATCATTGGGTTGGTTTTCATCAACTTCGTCTTCAAGAAATGGTGATTGATATCTATAACATTAAAGAGAGACACATGAAAGAGGTCTACAAACTTGAACAAACTTCTAATGAAGAAACAAAAATTACCACATGTTTGGTAGAATGATCTTTAACATCATCTTCTTCTTCTTTATTCTTGTCAAAGCAAGCAAGGAGAATTGAAATCGCTCGCACTGGAGTTATTAAATGATGAAATAGAAGAAATCTTATGGGAAATCTCTTGTCATGCGGCTCTATTGCAAGCCTCAATGAGAAGAACTCTTTCATTCTCCGCAACCCACAGTTGGAGATTCTCCGCAACATTAAGTTAAGTCGTTGAACTATATTAGTTATTCCTTCTCAGCATTATGTGGCGTAAAGAGAAGGAAAACAGGAAATTGTACACATGCAAGATGTCAGAAATCGAAAGTAAACGGCCGACCAAGCCATGTTTACCAATCCAAAATGCGATCTAGATTTCTGCAGGCTGGCCCATGCAGAACATTGCCATCAACGGTAAATCGAGATCCGTGGCAAGGACAGTCCCAAGTTTTATCACCCGAATTGAAGACCAAGTCACAGCCTAAAGAAAATTCTGGTCACTACTACAAGCTTCAACTATGAGTGATCTATTCTCCATACCTAAGTGAGTACAAACTGGTCGAATAACGTGATAAGAACCACTTTCTTCACGATAAGCTCCCACTTTCTTCATCCCTGCAGCACATATGCCTCCTTGAGAAGGACCAAGAGCTTCAATAGGACGATCCATCCAATCCACCGCATGTTTCACCTTGTCACCTGAAGAGAAACAAACCGTAAGGCCTCTGATGGAAAGGAAAACAAAACAACTTACCAAAAAAGTGTTTAGCAGTGTGAATGCTTTCCTCCGCCATTGTTTTCCACTGAGAAGAAAGATCCCACCTTCTAGCATCAACAAGTTGATTGAAGGGGCTGTCGTGCTTTCCTTGAATGAGGTCTACAATTAACTTTGCTCCAGTTACCCCATTTGCCAATCCCCATTTACTGAATCCCGTGGCTGTGTAGAGACTATCCGATCCTCTGTGAAGATAACCTATCAACCATTGGCAGACATACAAATCCTACCATAAGCTCCATTCACCCATGGAACGATACTTATCCAACTTACCGATAAAGGGAATATGATCACCACTATAATAATCCATTGCCGACCAACTGGCGACCACCTCTTCCACGTCAAAATGTCTGCGAATCCATTGTTCTAAATCAGCATAATATTGGTTGGTATCACCTCCTTCCCCTGGAAAGCGTTAGAACTTATCAAGGATACTGAATTGATAGGAATAAAGAACAAAGAGCTATCACCTTGTTTCACTGCATCTCCAGCAACAACAAGGATATCATCATACTCTCCAGTAATGCGCAAAGATCTGGTGGGTTGTTCTGAATTAATAAACATATTATGCATGCGCAAATCTCGTATCTACAAAATCAGTATCTGCTGTCATTTAGAGCAATTAGTAGCAGATGTTGACTCACCTTTGCTGCAACACAGTGTGTGCGAGATGGTTCCAAAATAGCAAAATGCATAGAACGATCCAAAATTGGAATATGGGTTGCCAGAACAACATGATTGGCAGTCAAAGAGGCATTATTTCCAGGAACATCAATTTTATGTGGAGTACTTTCAGATACATCATGGACCATTGTTTCTTCAAATACTTGACAATCACCTCCTTGAATATGTTTACATAGCTCCACACAGTACTTGTAAGAATTAAACTGAGCTTGATCAGGGAAGGATAAGCCAATCTTTGGTTGAATCGTTTCTGGTATTTCTTGACAGAGTCTATTGTTATCCAATACACTACAAGGAATACCTAGTTCAGCACATAGTTCATATTCTTGGTAGATTAGTCCTTCCTTTGAAGTATCACTAGTCCAAGTGGTATGACTACGACGAGAGAAATCACAATCAAGATTGAGCTTATGTACAAGATGTTCAACTAGATTCACTCCTTCAATATTCATATCATAATAATTTCTAGCAGCAGAGATATCATGCTTCTGAGCAATCATTGTGTACAATAGACCTTGTTGAGCACTCAGCTTCGCTGTGCTAAATCCAGTAATTCCTGTTCCAATATGTCTTGCTTCAATCAAAGCCACTGATTTACCAGCTTCTTTCAACAGATAAGCTGTAGTACATCCTACAACACCACCTCCTATAACTGCGACATCAAAATGAATATCATGAACATTATTTAAAGAGGTATAGGAAAGAGGAATGGATGATGATGACGATGAGACTCCTGCATTCTTTAACCAAATAGAAGATCTCATGGTAGTAAGAGAAGCTACAAGAGGAATGAAAGTACGAATAGAAGTAACAGCACTTGAAGTACCCGAGTGATGATGACGACCTTGCCAATACCCTCGGCACCATGTAGAACAATGAGAGAACATCTCTGATCTACACTCTCCTAATGACTTCTTCGTTGACATAACACCTCTTATGAAGAACTACAAAGCGATAGAAGCGTATCTTCAGTTGTTTCTCTCAATAAGAAGACTGAAAAAAAGTGATGAAAGAAGAGCAGACGCTAATTAATCCCTTGGGTGTTTATCCCATTAAAACGCGTTTTTTCTCTCATAGCTACTGCTAATCATCTTCACATCATCCATCATCATCTTGAACCACTCACAATCGATCCTTCTTCTTCCAATGATGCTCCATCATCCACCCCATGACTTCCATCACCACCTCCACCAACACTACCACCACTACTAAAACTCATATAATCCTCTCCCATAAATAACTTCATGAAATCAAATTCTTTCTTATTATTAATATTATCCAAAGCTTGAGCAATATTTCTTCGACGTCGAATTTCAGAATACCATGTCATAACACGATCAAAAATCTTTAATGCAGCATCAACTTTCCTTGCAAGAATTTTCGATTCTTCTAATCGTTTTATTAAGGTAGGATCTATTTTCTTCACTTCTGCTACTAATAGCTTACGAGGAGGTGGTGAGAGAATATATAATTCATCCATCATCTCTGTACCAGCCTATCAGACAGACAGAGACAGAGACAGAGACAAACATTTCAAAACAATTCAGAATAAGTCAAGTTAGCAGTAGACAAAGAAAAAGTCATTGGCTTACGCGATTGAAAGAAGGGTTTTGATGAAGTTGTTCTAGAATGACTTTCTCTACAAAGTGTAACTTCCTCACCACAGCCAAGTAGACCTACAACACACACACACACACACACACACACACACACACACACACACACACACACACACACACACACACACACACACACACAATAAACAATAAACCTCTAGTACTATGCATGCAGTTATTATTAGATTGCGATGACTCACATGTCGATTAAACTCATCAGCATCTATCTCCATAGGATGACTACGAATATCTTCAATCATTTGATTAGCTAAACTTTCTGCCATAGTCAATGAAGTTTGTTCTTCTGAAAGCTGATTTTCAGTAATATCTAATAAAACAATTGAACTATTTTGCATTAAAGCCTTTTGTAAGGCTTGACCTCCTCGATCAGTTAGATGACAACCATGGAGGGATACAGTACGTAATGTCTGTGTCCGTTCAATCGCAAAACATAATTCTATTATCCCTTCATCTCCTATAGGATTATTACTTAAACTTAATGATCGAAAACCTGCCATCGTTGTATGTGGAACACCATGTGAAGCTAAAGCTAACTTTAATGCTCGACAACCATAGACTTTACAGAGATTACCTGTAAGGTCTAGATCAAGAAAATAAGGCATTCCTTCTATTGCTTGTCCTAAATAACTAATATGTTCATCAAGAAGATAATTACGTGCAATTTTCAAATATTTCAATTTTAATGATTTTGATAATTCCATTGCTAATGCTTGTAAACCTTCACCATTAGCTCTACCTAATGGATCTTTACCTACTTCATTATCAGAGATATCTAAATAGGTTAATGTAGAATAAACACCTAAACCATGAATGAGTGCGAAAAGTCCTTGAGAAGTGAGTTGATTACGACGACATTGGAAAGCTTTTCTCTTCAAAACAAACTGTTTTGAAAAATAGATTAAACCATCTAGTTCACGTCCTGATAATCCTGTCATATAATTCTCAGAGAGATCAAGATGTGTGATAGTCGTATCTTTTAATAGTTTTGCTAATTCTTTCTCATAGTTTTTAATATGTTCATTATTAGGATGTGGATGATAATAAAAGAGATAATTACCAGCTAGATCAAGTGCTGTTAACGTTTTATTACGAGATAATAATTTTCTTACTTTTTTCAGAAAAGTTTCTATTTCTAAAGGTGTTGACCATTCTTCCAGAAGAATATTATAAGAAAGATTAACATGTTGAATAAGATGATCTTCTAGAAGATCTTCTAAGACAGAAAGGATACCATGAATACCTAGATGATGTCTTGATAAGTCAAGATATTGTGATTGAAGGTCAATACCTTCATAGGACATCTTATCTCACTTTCAACTTCTTTTGCTCTATTCATGGCATTGTTCAAGCAATCAGACCAGTTTCACAAGTTGGTGGCGACGATTTATTGTTGTTTTGCGTGGAAAGTCTTGTGTTGTTGTGTTGCGCGGTGCGTTTAGGTTAACTTCACAAGGATTTGGGCAACAAGGAGGTTAACTTCCCCAAAGGGTTAACTTCCCTCTTTCTCTCTCTGTCTGTTGTTGTTGTTCATCATTTCATCATCTGCTGATAGCTAGTCTCTTGTCGAGTAATAAAAAATAAAAAATAATAAAATAAAACTAAAATTGTTTTCTTCTTGATAAAGCCCTAATGAATAATAATACAAGTGATTTATTAAAAATTCTTCATTTAATTGATAGTGTTCGTGAGAAATCCTCTCAAGGAGGTCCCTATAGTGACTGTATAGTAGAATATGAACAAATATTGAAATTCTCTCAAAGACTACCTTCTTCTACCTTGATTGAAGATAAACTAGTTAAGAAATTCCAAGAATTAAGAAGTAAATTACAAATTGAATTAAAACTATTGTATGACTTACAAAAGGAACGAAATCTATTATCTTCTGTTACCCTCTCTGCTAATGCTAACCAACAACCTCAACTTCAACATGATGCAGATGACCTAGCAGGAGGAGGAGGTGGAGTAGGAGATGTCTGGCCACCTCCTACACCTCAACAGCCTACTGGAGGAGGAGGAGGAGGTAGTGGTGGTGGTGGTAGTGGTAGTAAGCCTACTACTACTAGAGGAGGGGTAGACAGTAATGTACCTGCTTGGGCACGAGGGAAAGAGAGTAATAATCTACGTAGACCTACTAGTAATAGTCGTGTTCCTTCTGGAGGACCTGGGATGGTAGCTGGTGGTGGTGGAGCAGGAGGGGGTCTAGGGGGGCCTCCTAGTAGACCCCCTCTTACCTCCAACGCTAACAATAATAATAATGCTAATAATGCTAATAATGCTAATCCAGCGTTAGCGAGGAGGAAGACTCCTGTACCAGTTCAACCTCGTCGTCAATCTGGTAGTGGTAGTGGTAGTGGTAGTAATAACAGAAACAATAACAATTATGGTAGAG
>VKHL01000182.1:30000-50650 GCA_015146655.1 Ochromonas danica
TTTCCATTTAATTGATTCCAACTAGCTGTGGGCAATGCTAGGTGTGTGTGTGTGTGTGTGTGTGTGTGTGTGTGTGTGTGTGTGTGTGTGTGTGAGTGCGTGAGTGTGTGTGTGTGTGTGTGTGTGTGTGTTTGTTTGTGTATGTATGTATGTATGTAATAATGTATGTGAGTGTGTGTGTCAATTTGATAGTTGATGTCAATGATTGTTTATTACACAAAGCAGAACAAAACGCACTAGATCATCTACTGTTGATAACATCACTTACTACCTTCCTGTCTTCCTGCTTACACTACTACTACAACTGTATTGTATTATCACAATATAGACTAACCATCCTCCTTACAATCACAAACTTAATTACCAACTTTCAATGTTTATTTTTATTTATGCAATAATAAAAATAAATAACGCAAGAGAGAGAAAGAAAGAGTTAACACAAGTGCTCTTTGCTTTATCTCTCTTTGACACAGAAATCCCCAAAACAGAGTACCTAATGGTTAATCTACTAGCCATACGGACTCTATATGCGTTGTGTTATCTGTCTGTGTCAAATCATGTTTTAGCAGCAGGCTTGCCTACTCAATATATTCAAGATAGAAAGCATTTGTATTATTTCACATTTCTATCTATCCGTACGGAAATCAATATAGTTCATAGTATAGGGTAGGATAGCATAGTGCTCTCATCATTATCATTATTATCACCTATCAAATCCTGATGATAACAATAATGATAAAAGTCAAAGCAATCAATAGATAGTATTCAATAGGTAGATAAGGTCCTCCTTTTACCAATCAGACGACGGGTGAGAGTAATCAATGTTGTTCATAAATGATGTGATGTTCATAGTGCCATCACTACGGGATTGCAAATCATGCCAAGCCAGTGTATATCATATCCAATAGTTTTTGTAGTCATCTGTCATAATAACACTGTCTTCTGATATGATAACATCTTGAGTAGATTCATTTTGAGTTTAAAGCAACCAAACACTTTCTATCTCATTCATTCTTCTATAATTATAATCAAACCGAGAACAACAAGGAAAACAAATTAATCTTCTACTTTTTTGCTATAGATAATTAAGCTAAGACCTTCAACATAACATGGTACTAAGGTTCGTATGAATCTTTGCTTAGATGAAGCAAAGTTGGAAAGGACGATAGAGCGTTTTCTCGCCCCCAAAAGATTCATCCGAATTGCACCGTGTTAGCGTAGAACGGTGGGTAGGTAATAAGGTGTTGAATAGTATAACATGGGAAGTTGTTGCAGACTCACTTCTACAGACTCACTCAAAATATCCACTACTTTGTACTTTGGTACAGTACAATAACGGCATCATGGACTACTTTAATAAATACTATATAAGCAGCAGCAGCAGCACCACCGCTTGAATAGCAAGAGAACAACAATACTCCAAATCAAATCAAATCAAGAAGAAGAAGAAGAAGAAGGACAAGAAGAAGGAGACAAAGAATAACAACGAATAGCCTGGAAGAGCAGTGTACAGGCGGAACAAAAAAACTATAATATCAATATACACAAGGACAAGCAAGGTGTGGAATCTTATCACATCCCTCGCAACCTTCAAGTCCTCGCGCAACAGCAGTGTAAGGAAAGCGTATAGAAAAAAAACAATAATGTAGGAAAGTTGAAATGCCAGTCACGTAGAATATATTATACGGGTGAAAGCAAGCGAGGGGTTGGGAAGGGAGAGTAAAGACTGATTGATCATCCATGACCTCCTTCACCTCAATCTCTCTCTAATCACATTTAAAAAAAAATTCTCCTGCAAAAGCATCCAACGACTCAAACCAAAGTCATTGATAGTCCTTCAATGCAGGATGACGCAAGGTTATCCAAAAAAGCAAAAAAACGAGGGTCATAGCAAATATTCGCTGGGTAATATATTGATGAAGCCCTCCTTGTATATATATAATATAGACGCCATAATTTTATAGAACTAACAAACTAAAGAACCGCGCATGATAACAAAACACTCAATCTTCTAAGAACACACTAGCGATAGATAAGTCAAAGGATTGAAAAGAAGCTTCTCAACGTGAAGCGTCCATTTTCCTTTGAGGGGAAAAACACACCACATTATTATGAATTAAGCGCGATAATGATTGATATTGAGCGGTAAGGCTCCTGGATAACGTTCTTCCAGAGAAGAGGAAAGATAAGCCATCGGTGAATTATTGCTGCTAGGATAATAAAAACCAGCTGCAGACCCGGCAGTGGGGGAAGGGATGAGGACCGGTGGAGGATAGATAGCCGGGCCGTAGCCTCCAGAAGTATTCCAAGTCACCATATTCATATTCATGGGACTATCCATTTTATATGATGGTGGAGGTAACATATTAGGGTGTGTGTTAATGGTGAGCATTGGAGGACCAGTCGATAAAACAGACATGGATGGCTTAGAATACTGCATGACACCAGGAGGAGGTGCATTGGATAATGTCATGGTAGGAGGAGAAACATGCATTGGAGCAAGAGCAGGAGCATTAATACTTGTCATAGTGCAGCTCAGACAGCCTGGTGGTGGAGGCACTCCAGTGACAATCAATTGATGACGCAATTCCTCTGTGTGATAGGAAACCTCACATTTATAACCTACACCATCAATAATCAAATTGTCCAAGTTTGCTACAGCCGCCATGGCAGCATCAATTCCTTGCCAATCTGCGGTATATTGGACGAAGGCATATCCTTTTTGTTGTCCAGTTGTCTACCCATCGCCATCACCATCACAAGTTTGAAATAAGCAAAACATATTACAAGAGTCACCAGACACAACACTAACAACACTTACCACATCAATCTTGGACTGTTTCACCACGACATCAACTACACTTCCAAATGCTTCGAAGACAGAACGTAAGATAATCTCATTCACAACAAGTTGCTTCTGATAAACCAAAAATACTACAAAGACAGAAGGTCCATGAAGTTGATTATCATCATTAGAACGAAATTGTGGTTTTGTTTGTTTATTGGATGCCCATCGAACCCTATGATTAAGTATGTTATTTGAAGTGAGAAGTTTAATCACAACACTACGTATGGACACTACTTCATGCCACTATTGCTCTCACCTGAGTGTGCGACCAAGAAAGAGTGAACCATTCATTGCTTGCATTGCTTGAACAGCTTCACCAACAGAAGAATATTCAACAAATCCATAGAGTAAATGCTTCTTATTCTCATTACTACGTTTAATTCGAACATTAGTCACTCGACCATATGGAGAGAATGCTGTGAGAATATCTTTTTCAGTACAAAAGAGAGAAAGATCTCCCAGGAATAAGCAAAAGTTTGCATTAGGAGAGGTCATGATTAAGACTTCTTAATAGGAGAGAGTAATAAAGGTATGATAGATGATGTGATGAAAGTGAAACAAGAAGAACAACGACAACAACGGTCAAGCAGCAATATGGAACAGCAGCAACTTTTTCCAAAAAGGATATTATGAGAAAGAGAGGTCAAGATTGCAAAAAAGGGAAGGAAGGAAGGAAGGAATAGTCCTATTTAGAAGGTTTAGGATGAAAGATGATTAGGAAAGTAAAGCCAACTAAGAAGAATACAATTCCTTTTGTTTATTGATTCGTTCCAACACTCTTGCTGTCTCTTCCACTCTCAGCAGGCAGCGCCACTGACAAGGCAGCGCTGCCCCACAGTCACACAGTCGCACAGTCACAGTCACAGTGAGACAGTCAGCTGCTGCGCTTCCTCTTTTTCACTTCCTAGAATAAACAGGAAAAACGCAAAATCTTGTAACGAGTGAAAAATCAACGCGTTTTCTCTTGGCAGCAGAGTGCCAAGCACACGTTAAGTTAAGGCCTAGTACCCCATCGTTTGGCATTTTGAACGGTGGGGTTTTTGACGGCTTCTGAGCTTTGCATCTTCGCAACATCATCATATCAAGTCTCTGAAGTTCGGATAGCCAACCACAATCAACGTTAAGTCACGCTTATCCTTGTCATTATCATCGAATAAAACTAAGTTAGAGAAGGAGAAAATGTCCATGACAGAAGATAACTCTTCTTCTTCTTCTTCTACTATTGAATCTCAATCAGTACAACTCTCATCCTCCTTATCACCTTCTGAAGCAGATCAAGTCATTCAAATCTTTGACACTATTCTAACCAATCTTCCTAATAATATTGAAGATGAAGAGGTAAGACAAACTCTCTCACTATGACTTCCCCTACTACAGTATATGATGTATAATATATGTATTGGTAAATGATAGGCTAGAAAGACCTTCTATGATTTCACTACTTTAGCTTTCTTACAATTAAAAGTTACTACCAGAAATCTTCATAGTAAACTAGATGATCATCGTAAACAATTAGAACAAAAGAAGTTAGCTATTGATCAATTACAATTATCTTATGAAAATGTACTTTATCGAAAAGCTTATCTCAATCGTGAAATACAAAGTTGTTATGATTTCCATACACCACATTTACATAGTATTGAAGAAGAAATTCATGAAAGTTTAGGTACTTTAACTTATACATCTCATCTATCAGAGATGACGATAGTAACAAAACAAAAACTAGAAAATGAAATGAAAAATCGTCAATATTTGAAAAGACAATTAGAAGATATACAAAAGGAATATCAAAGTGAAGTGGAAATTTTAGAGAAAAAGAAGAAATTCTTTGCTGAACTTCCTAGACGTGTCGCTGCTATTAAATCAGTTGCTGTAGAGTTACGAAAGCAATTACAAGGTCAAGAGGTAGTTACCGCCTATTTAGAGTCTAACAAGGCAGTGGTAGAGAGTGAGGAGTCCAACACTACTACTACTACCCTGTTACTACCTGCTAAAGAAGAAGAAGGAGAAGCAATTGACGATGCTGGTGGTGCTGTTATGGTGTCTGGAGATGGAGAACGACAAGAAGGAGGAGGGGAACAAGAGAAGTGAATAGGGAATAGGAATAGCGATAGAAATGCCTCTATTTCTGTTTAATTAAGAGACTGTTCACTTGGTTATTATTATCATACAGTATCATCACCTTCTTGTTGGGATAATCCAACATGACATTCTCTACATGTAAAAGAGGTAGAATAGACTGTTAATAGCTACCTCTTCGTCCTGCTTCTACAGTACTACTGACTGCTAGTTTAGATACAGTAGATACACGCAGTAGATAGAAGAGCTACCCTCCAAATATTACCACTACCACGTTTACCAAAACAACAGCAAGCCGCATACCACACCGCTACACCTCTGACTACTACTCTGGTACAGCAGCTCCTCCTGCTGCTGCTACCTTCTTCCTTGGGACTTGATAGTCAATGACTTTCATCACTCGTTTCGTATACATGGTCTCATTAGTGACTACCTGGAAGCGATTGTTATAGATTAATCTCTCTCCTGGACCTTTACCAAGCATCTTACGATAAGGCATGTTATGTATATAGTCATGTGGATACTCGAGGTATAAAGTATAAGGTCGAGAGAAGGTTGTCTCTAACATGTGCCGACTAGGTCCATAGTGACTATCACATCCTATACAGACTACAGTATCAAAGCGAGGGAGGGTATCTTTGATCGCGATATAGCTCTTAAAAGTAATAGGTAGAAACATGATATGTACCTTCCCTCCTTCATTACCACTACCACCACTACCTCCTCCACCTCCTTGTTGTGGACTACAAGGTACCTCCACTGAGAGAGCATCTAGAATCGGTTCAATCACAACAATCGTCTGTGGACAGACCCCTGGTCCAAGGAACAAGTGGATAGGGTTATAGTAAGCACCAATATCAACAAGATGGGTAATCTGTTGTTGAGAGGAGAGTAGCTTGCCAAAGTCATAATGTCGGCGTAAAAAGTCGGATTTCTCGAGATAAGGGTAGAGTCCATAGGTACGATTAGGAGGTAGATCATTTCCATAACGTTGAACAACTAAAGAACGAATTTCTTGTCTTATTGCTCGGGAAGCAGGGATATAACGATCACATGGGGAAGAGGTAGAAGCCGAAGGATCTGATCGTTCTAGTCCAGGAATACATTGTGTACAGTGAGGAAGAAGTTTGGTACGATCAGGACAATAAAGAGCATCAGAGGCTTGAATTCGTTGATAGAATCTTCCTAATCGATCAATACTATCATCAATATGATGAAGATGACTTTCTTGATCTTCTTGGAAGGAATGGATAAGGACAGGGAAGACTAAGAAGAAGAGAAGAAGAAGAAGATAAGGGGTGAAGAGGAAGGATGAGAAAGTATTATGAGAACAGAAATGAGAGTGAGAATAAGGAGGACAATCCTTCATTAGTCTATCAATAGAGAGAGAGAGAGTAAGAACAAGATGAGAATGATGATAACCCAACAAAACAACAAAACGACAACAGTTCAGTGAGATTAACTTCACAAATCTCCCACGCAATGGAGCAATATCGGATATCACACCCTCCCAAGTTTCACCTTGTTGGATGTAACGCAAAAATCTGCTGTGATGACCGCGGCACCATGGTAGTGTAATTCCACGATGGTAGTGGAGTTACTTTGTTGTGTTCTGGAAGTACTCTACTTCTACACCATTCTGCTAGTTTTTGGGAATTTTGTTGAATTCCAAAAACTAACTATTTTGAAGTCTACAACAATAATGAATTCTAGGGCTGCACGAATTTCGTGTCTTTCACGACTTGTGCTTTTCGTGACCAATCTCCAATTTAGCTGGGTTTTGCCTCCCACAATTGAATTACATTTGTACCACGGTTGGGGCTTGGTAGGAGATTGGTACGAATGCAAATTACTGGTCACCCATACCGCAATCAACTGAACGCACCCTCCACACGAAAGTAGACTCTCAAATTGTAGTCTTTGCATAATTATTTCCCATTCTACAGCTGCTTATTTTCATAAGCCTATGAAAATGCACAGCAATTAGAAAACAGTTTAATCGGATCCAATGGTAAAACAGAACTTGGAAGACTTGAGACATTTAAGAGACGTCCACAAGTTTACCTTTAGAGATGGTAAAACCCTACTGAAAGAGTGCAGGTTCTGCGAGCAGAGTTCGAAACCAGCCTGTTAGGGGGACTACCTTTTGCTCTTCTTCTGCTTTCTCGATTCTTCAACCTTATCCAAATGATGCCTATTAAAGCACCAAAAACAACCATTTGCTGTTCTTTCCGATGGCATTTGCTTTGCAACCCACTCCCAATTAACTCGACCAACACCTTCTTTACTCTCATTTACCAGCTTTACCAACAATGCAATCTCTTCCTTTGTCCATCGCTTACTTGGCTTTGTTCCCACTCCAAGCTCTTCACATCGCTTAACTATAGCAGCAAAAGTTCTTCTCTTTAAGTGATGAAATAAGTCGTCATAATAAGACCCTGTACTACGCAAGAAGACAAGAAGATCATCTTCTTCTTTTGTCCAAGGAGAAGTATTCAATAGTCGACTCAACCCTCTCTCCCATCTGTAGTTCCATGAAACAATACATGACAGCAGCATCATCAACACCACAAACATCAATCATCATCAATAACACTCGCATTAACAATAACCTCACCTCTGTTTGCACTCCATCGGTGTACGAGAAGAAGACAGAGAAGATGATACAGCACTCCATTTCCCACTATCCCCAAACTGTCTCACTGCTTTCAACAACTCTGCATCTTCCTCTTCTGTCCATAGATTATCGGCTACTGCTACTTCACTGCGAGATTTATTAATATAATAATATCTATTATAACATTGGTCTCTATTATACTGTGGGAGATAGCTGGCAATCAAATACCAATCCCTTGCCCCATGTTGCTTTACTAACTCCAACAACTTGGCATCATCTTCCTTCGTCCATTGTGCCTTCTTTACTGGAAATAATTGATTCTTCAAAGATCGGTAGCGAAGTTGTAAAGCATCATGTGATCGCTTTGTAGGAAATAAAGCAAGAAGAGATTGCCATTCTGATCGAACATGCTTTTGATCCATATCCTCCATGATGACCTTCTTGATGATCTCATCTTCTGCTGCCTTCCACTCTGATCGATCAACTGAAGGATCCACAACATTTCTCCATCTACATATGACATGATAAAACACATCTACAAATGACATGGAGTAGTATACATACAGAAGATGAGGTCTATCACATACCTCTCAGAGCATCTAGTAGCTATTCGACCATCCATGTGAGAAGCTATCTTGGACCAAGAAGATTCGCCATACTGCTTCACCAACTCCAACAACTTCGCATCCTCCTACACAAACAACAACAAACACATGTCACTTACTAGTCTACACCAGACACACATCACACAATAGACTGCTGCATTAGACACTGCTCAAACAGCTCTCATCCTCATCATACAATAGTCCAACTACTTTACCTCTGCACTCCATGAACCTGACTTGAGATCTGGTCGAAGAACATTAGTCCATCGATTACGCACATCCTGATTAGACCTGTGAGGAAGATGTCGTTTGGAAATCTCCACCCATTTCTCTCCCAACTCTTCGATCCCTTTCCTCAGTAACATGTCTTCTTCTGCTGTCCACATTCGAAAACCTGCTCTAGCTCCACCTTTATTCTGCTCCTTCTTTATCAACCCATCACTTGAAGATGAAGAGATAGGATTTGTTTCCATTTCCTTCATGCTCATCTCTCTGGAGGATGACAGCAGACGAACAGTCCCACTAGACCATCCTCCTGCCAACACCCTCCTGGGTCCATTCACATGACAATAATGAGAAGGAGGAAGAGAATTCTTAAAACTCCGATTCACACATCGCATCAATGGCAAGGCTCGTGAAAAGAAGGAGAAGGGAGTCTTCATGCTATTAATTTGGACGATGGGGATGTTTGTATTCCACATAATTCCATGTGATTCCACACAAAATCCAACGAATCTAGGAATTGTTTGGAATTACACCCCCTATCGCCACACACTGCAGCAGTCTTCATTAATGAATTCGAGGACTTGCGCGAATTTCGTGTCTTTCACCACTGTGCTTTTCGTGTCCAATCTCCAATTTAGCTGGGCTTCGCCTCCCCATAATTTGAATTCAGAATTATATTTGCACCACGCACCACGTTGGGGCTGGATAAGGTGTGGTAGGAGGTTGGTATAACCAAAACCATGAAAGACAAGAAACTTGTGGCAGTCAGAGATTTCATTTTACTAGCCCTATTCTTTTACAACTAGGAAATTAATGCGAATTAATAGTCACCCATACCTCAATCGACTGCACACCAAAGCGGATGTTGAAAGAAAGGCACCGGTGGCTCTCAAATTGCAGTCTTTGCATATTATTTCCCGCTCTACTGCTGCTTATTTTCAAAGGCCAATAAAAATTAACATGTAGAGAATCCGATCAAACTAATTGCTAGAGATGCTAAAACCCCACTGGCAGAGTGGGGGTTCCGGCAACAAAGTTCGAACAATAAGCACCGGCCGTTCTTTCCGATGGCATTTGCTTTGCAATCCACTCCCAATTAACTCGACCAACACCTTCTTTACTCTCATTTACTAGCTTCACCAACAATGCAATCTCTTCCTTTGTCCATCACTTCTTCGGCTTTGCTCCCACTCCAAGCTCTTCACATCGCTTAACTATAGCAGCAAAAGTTCTTCTCTTTAAGTGATGAAATAATAGGTGATAATTAAGCCCTTTACGACCCAACGAGATAAGAAGATCATCTTCTTCCTTGGTCCAAGGAGAAGTATTCAATAGTCGACTCAACTCTTTCTCCCATCTTGTATCACACACACACATACACAAAAACAGAACAACAACAATCAATATCCACATTATTGCAAGACTCTCACCCTCCTTACCTCTGTTTGCACTCCATCGGTGTACGAGAAGAAGAAAGAGACGACGATACAGCACTCCATTTCCCACTATCCCCAAACTGTCTCACTGCTTTCAACAATTCTACATCCTCTTCTTCTGTCCATTGACTCTCAGCTACTGCCACTTCACCGCGAGATTTATTAATACAATAATATCTATTATAACATTGGTCTCTATTATACTGTGGGAGATAGCTGGCAATCAAATACCAATCCCTTGCCCCATGTTGCTTTACTAACTCCAACAACTTGGCATCATCTTCCTTCGTCCATTGTGCCTTCTTTACTGGAAATAATTGATTCTTCAAAGATCGGTAGCGAAGTTGTAAAGCATCATGTGATCGCTTTGTAGGAAATAAAGCAAGAAGAGATTGCCATTCTGATCGAACATGCTTTTGATCCATATCCTCCATGATGACCTTCTTGATGATCTCATCTTCTGCTGCCTTCCACTCTGATCGATCAACTGAAGGATCCACAACATTTCTCCATCTACATATGACATGATAAAACACATCTACAAATGACATGGAGTAGTATACATACAGAAGATGAGGTCTATCACATACCTCTCAGAGCATCTAGTAGCTATTCGACCATCCATGTGAGAAGCTATCTTGGACCAAGAAGATTCGCCATACTGCTTCACCAACTCCAACAACTTCGCATCCTCCTACACAAACAACAACAAACACATGTCACTTACTAGTCTACACCAGACACACATCACACAATAGACTGCTGCACTAGACACTGCTCAAACAGCTCTCATCCTCATCATACAATAGTCCAACTACTCTACCTCTGCACTCCAGGCACCTGACTTGAGATCTGGTCGAAGAACATTAGTCCATCGAATACGCATACCCTCTTCGGATCTGTGAGGAAGATATCGTTTGGAAATCTCAACCCATTTCTCTCCCAACTCTTCTACCCCTTCCCTCAGTAACATGTCTTCTTCTGCTGTCCACCTTCGAAAACCTGCTCTAGCTCCACCTTTATTCTGCTCCTCTTTTAACAACCCATCACTTGAAGATGAAGAGATAGGATTTGTTTCCATTTCCTTCACGCTCATCTCTCTGGAGGATGACAGCAGACGAACAGTCCCGCTAGACCACCCTCCTGCCAACACCCTCCTGGGTCCATTAACATGATAACCATAAAGAAGAGGAGGAAGAGGATGTTTATAACTCCTATTAACACATCGTATCAATGGCAAGGCTCGTGAAAAGAAGGAGACCATGTTGTTGTTGGGAAGTGGAAGTTAGTCTCACGCTGGGTCTGGGAAGTGATGTGCGGCGATTGGATTCCATGTGATTCCACACTAATCTGCGACATCCGGACATCGATTCCATACAATTCCACAACCGACAAGAGTGAAACGCCCTCCACTCTGTGTGAGAATCATCACAACAACAGAGACAAGTTCCAACAGACACAACAACAATAACAACTTCAAAAAAGTAATAGTAATAATAATAAAAATAAAATAAAATAATTGATCAAATAGATTTTTATCTATCAATCTAACCAAGACCAAAGCCTACTCTCTCTATATATATATTATTACCCTTATAAAACTCTTAAAGAATGATGACAACTATGGATTCTCCCACAACAGGCGGCAGTCATGATGCTCGTCTACTAGAACTTCAAACACTTCAACGTGAATATCGTCGTATGGAAATTGATCGTCGTGCCTATGCAGAACAATCTCAAGCAATCTTACGTAAACAACAACTTACCATTGACAAATTCAAACATGATAATGATCAATTAAAGCATGATATTGCTATGATTATGCGTGCTTCTAATCGTCCAATGACTTCTAATGAACAAGAAACAGTACAAGCTATTACTGACCTAGGTGAGAAATATGCTACTATGATAGATTATGAATCACAAAATATACAAACAATGGAAGAACAAATTATGATTTTAAAACAAAAATCTTTACAACAAAGAAGAGTAATGGGTGGTGTTAATGCTTCAAAAGAGAATTATCAAATGATACAAAAACAAATTAAAATCTTAGAAAATCGTTTAGATAAATCTCTTGTAAAGTTTAATGAGGCAGTCTCTCATAATAAGAAGTTAAGAGAAGAAATTGATGACTTACGAAGAGAAAGAGTAGTCTTTGAAAATATCTATCGTAAGATGGAAAGGTAAGAAAATGATCTGATTTGATTTATAGTATATATGATGTAGTGATGAGGTAGTGGTGATGATGTGGGGTGGGTAGTGCACTACCTACCACCACCCCCTACCCTCCCTCTTGATAATGTGCTGTAGTAATGACGATGGAGTGCGCTACCCCTGCCACTACCTACCACCTACTACCACACCTCTTCCTCCTGCTACCTTGCTCCCTCTCCCCACCACCATCACCTCCTCCTCCTGCTGCTGCTTCTCTCTTTAATAATGTTATATCTGTCTGTCTTCTAGAGAACTACAAGAGCGTAAGAAAGCCATGGCTCAAATTATCGAACAGTCTAATCAAGCCTATGAACAACGTGATGCCTTTCAAATGGAAGTCGCAGCTATTGAACAAGCCAATCGTAAAGAACAAGAAGACTTTGATGAGCAGATGGCAACTTTAGCTCATCTTCTCGAGACTGAACTTCAACTACCTGCTATTGGGGCTTCACTTGGAGTGAAGGCGAAGTCTCTCACTAAGTTGTCCAAGTCTCAACTACTTCTCTCTCCTATACGAGGACCAGCAGGAGGTGGTGGTGGTAGTGATGGTATGCGTATGTCGAAGAGTGCAGGATCATTATATGATAGTACAATTATGGATGGTACTAGTTCTGTACACTCTGGTACCGAAGCAGGAGGAGGTAGTGGTAATGGTGTTGGTGGTGGTAGTAAGGAGATTGACTATAAAGAACGTGTACAAAACTTTGAAGAAGCTTTTAATAAGATTAAAGCAGCAACTGGTATTTCAGATATTAATAATTTAGTTCAAATTTTTATTAAAAATGAAGAACATAATTTTTCATTATTTAATTATGTAAATGAACAAAATAATGAAATTGAAAAATTAGAAGAAGCTATTTTATTATTAAAAGAAGAAGAAAATAAATATAAAGTTGAAAATGGACAAGATGTTAGTCAACATAAAGAAATATTAAAAGATTTAGAAAATAAATTACAATATACAGATACGATGGCAGAGAAATATGAATTAAAATGTCAAGAATTAACACGTATTATTGAAACATTAAAACGTGGTATGCAATCTATTGTAATGAAAGTAGAAGTCTATCATCATGATCAAGGTGATAATCAAACATCTAATACTATGATGTCAACTACTGCTACTTCTTCCCCAACATCTCCTAAACCTCTCTCACCCTCGCAAGATAATAATAATAATACCACTCTCACGCAAGGCAACAATAATAACGCTACCGCTACTACTACTACTAGTGGTTATACACCTCCTACGATTACTGAGATTAATATGGTAAATTATCTTGGTATCTTAGAAAACAAGGCAATACAATTATTACAACAATATACTAATTTACGCAATCTAATGATTGCACCTCATCCTGATCTTGCTGACTTCCTCAAGACAGGTGGTACTACAGCTACAGGAGGGTTAGATAACTCTCTGACAAGTCCTACTACCCCAGGTATCTTGGGTATGTCAGGTAATCTTGTGAGTGTCCTTGGAACAGGTCCTAAAGTACCCATGGGTACTGATCATATTCATATTAATCCACCTAAAGCTGATGATTATCGTTCTGATGAAGAAGAAGAGGAAGGACCACCAGGTAGTGCTCTCTTTGATGAAGATGAAGCTAGACCTTTCACTCGTGAGGAATTGAAGTTTAAGACGTTATCTAAACTACAGAAGAAGCTTGGTGTGACATTAGCTAATGTATCCAATACTATCAATCTACCTCTCTCTAATGGGGGCGACTCCTTAAAGAAGAAGTCTTCTAAGAAGTAATTGAGGTAGACCTGAATGAATGAGTGTTTGATGTTTGAGGTATGAGGTATGAGGTATGAGGTATGAATGAATTGAAGAACGTAGTGTGGTGTACGTTATGTTTTGTTCTATGGATAACTACTGTATGTGATATGATGTTGTGGTAGTTGTCTAGTTGTAGACTCTAGTGGTGATTTAATAATACTCTTTGGTCTGATCTACACGATCTACCTCAACACACACACTATACACACAATCCTTCCACTACATTTCAACAAACACCAATCCAGCTATTTTTCCCTGTTACTATAATATGAACAGTGATTTTTTATATTATGATAGACTCTGCAATAACATACACTAATAACACTACAATAATCAGAACAAGAGATGAAATAATAGTTTAACTGTCATCTCATCTTCTACCATAACATACCCTATTAGACACGACCATGATAATGTCAGGTAGTAGAGACTAATAATAAGAAGAAGTGATAGCCCAACATTCACTTTAAGCGGTAGCAAGGAACTTAACACCATCTTCTTCAGGACTTGCTCCTGGAATAATTTTACATTTTCTGACTGTTTCCAGATAATGTAATGCTTTACGTAATAATACAGGATCAGTTCCATGGAATCCTGAGTCTTCATATTCGTCCCCAGCATAGAGTTCATAGATAGTAAAGACTGTACCTAGTAACTCCACTTTCTTACTAGCCCAGGTATAAATCTCTTGACC
Organism: Ochromonas danica; assembly: GCA_015146655.1. Taxonomy (NCBI): domain Eukaryota; class Chrysophyceae; order Chromulinales; family Chromulinaceae; genus Ochromonas; species Ochromonas danica. Next base: position 44,508 of record VKHL01000182.1, read on the forward strand.
CAATAGCTCCGGTGACTTCCACATGATCATTAAGCTAGTATGACCTTCATCTTCCCATTCAGCATTACCTAGTATAGAGTGGTGAGGGACAGTATGGAGAATGAGAAGTAAGGTAATAGTGATGTTAGTGAGTAAAAGGGAAAGTCATCTACACTCTACAGTACAGTATGTGTTAGCACTACAGACAGCAGCAGTACCTTCTTGTATGAGGAAGTTGACAACTGCTTGTACCCCATCAGGTGAAAGATGTCGTTCAATCTCTTCATTATGGAAACACGCTAAGCTATTTGGATGAACACGATAACAATTGGTAGCAGAACAATATTTAAGTATGACTTCTTTCCATAGTTTTAACTGCTTTTCTTGTGTTTCTCGTACCGGCTGTAGACTAGACAACAGTAAGACAAGAGGAAAGGGGAATTACCGTATCATAGGAGAGGAAAGGAGAGGAAAGATAGAAAATGATGATTCTTACGTAAAGAATGGTTTGAAATACCAGAAATCAGGAGGTTGGAACTTCTCTTGTTGATTAAAGGAAGCAGCTGCAGCCATCTTCTTTCAATTCAATTCTATCTATCTTCTCTTTTAACAATAGGCAACCAAATGTAGCTTAACTTGTAAAAGGGATGGGGAGTCAATTCTAACCGAGTATAGCTATAACCTGATGGACTACCCTGAAGGACGAATGACAAGGTTGCAAGAGAGGGTCTGACAAAGTATTGTCTTGCAGTGGAAATGACAGTGGATCTTAGTTAAGTTAACTGATGGGGACGGTTTGGGTCTAGTAAGTTCAAAAAGCTCTTTTCGAAAAGCAAAATTCTTCTATTAAGATCATTATTACGGGCGGTGGCTATCTGGCACTACTCCTCAGGGAGGCACTAGCCAAATATCTCTATAGTGCAGCTATCTATCTACATTACATGTAATAATACACCAATGAACAATCAATCTACTGCTTTAGCAGTTGGATGAGATCTTGGAAGTCACGAATAAACCAATCAGCACCTTTCTCCACCTTCTCTCTTACTACCACACCACCAAAGCCGATAAAAGCATCAGCAGGAGGACGTGCTTGCATATCTGTCACACCATCCCCAATAACCACTACAGGCTTATAAGAATGAGCAGAGATGAGATGTTGAACAACTTTCGCCTTCCCACCATCTCGACTGGTCAACTCAGCAGCATCAAAGTCACGGAAGGTTCCATCATTTTCATTGAAAAGCAGGTTATTAGCATAGATTCGATGACTGGGGATACGAAGCGTTTCAGCGACAGGAGCAATCATCTGTCTGAAACCTCCAGAAACCAAGTAGACGACTTTGTTTTGTGCATGCAATAGATCAACAACTTCTTTAATTCCTGGGGTGAGGTGGAAAGGTCTCTCAGAGAGGAAGCTATCAATATCTTGCTTTGAAGGTTGGATGATACTTAATCGTGCTGCCAGGGCATCTTGAAAGAGAACTTGTCCACCCATTGCTCTAGGTAAGAAAGAGAAGACAACACCTCTTGTCAGATAGGATAAACAAGAGAAATAGGATGTATCACTTACTGAGCAGTCATCTCGGCCACAGCCTTACCAACTCCCTTAAAATCAGCGAGTTGGTCAATGCCTTCCTCTGCAATGACTGTGGAATCAACATCAAAGCAAAAGGCCTGGGCATTATGAATAGTCTGTACAATTTCTTCACTGGGGAAGTGATTCGCAGGAGTTGTGAGCCCACGATAAAGCTGAAAATACGAGGAGAAAAAAAGGAAGAAACGGAAAAAACACAAATCAGTTATCATCAGGAATTTTAGTCATCACAAATTAAAAAGATCGTACTTTGAATGGAGTAGTAGTAGCAGCTCTAGATATTAAGAGTGGCATAGAAGAGACCAAGAGACGAGAAGTGTAATGGGATAACATAATGACTAGAGCTGTTCCTGTTGATGATGGTGATACCAGTGGTGGTGATGATGTTGACGAAGTCTTAGGAGAAGAAGACACTAGCAGAGGGACTGGGAAACTTCAAGTGAAGAAGAATCTTGGAGAATGCTGTCAATGAGCGGGTGCGAAGAAAGGGGGGAATCCCGTTTGGCAAAGAAATGAAAATGAAAATCCATCACACACACGCCACAACAAAAGGAGCAGGAGAACTCTCCACACACTTTCCGATGCAGTGCGGGTGATGGTCTGTGGGCTTGGGTTTGGGTTTGGGTTTGGGTCTGGATGGTCCAAAACATGTGAAACGGCGGGAGTTAGCTATGAAATAGTATCTTTCAGTTTATTTGAGACTGAAAAAGAAGATTTGACCCCCCTCTCCCCCCTCAAGGAGACAACACTATGACTGTCCATCACTTACTTCACTTACTTCAATTCAATTCACATGCCTGTATTGTTGACTGACGATTGACTCACATCACAGGCAGATACTGAGTCATCAATAATAAGAGAAAATGATGCTCTCTTTTGCTCTTACTGGGCTGTTATGCTTATTTAATTGTTGTCTCTCCTTTCGAGGGTCAACTAACTTGGTCATGAATAGATTCGGCAGGACCTCTCATCTTCTTCGAATGCTATGTGACTCCAAGGAAGATCTTGGCAGGGATCAACTGACTAATGACACGCATTCTGCATGGGTCCCATTTGCTATCATTGAAGACCTTGATCCTCTTCACCCTTCTCCAATTGAAGTGTTAGGAGAGAAGTTTGTAATTTGGAGAAATCCACGTGGTAGTAAGAATGAGGGGTGGTCAATCGGGAAGGATCTCTGTCCACACCAACTAGCTCCGCTATCAAAAGGTCGTATCGATAAAGCAACTGGCTGTTTAGAATGCCCTTATCATGGATGGCAATTTGATCAGAGTGGAAAGTGTGCGCGAATCCCGAAAGCAGATACAGATTCTCCAAAGGCGATTCTTAAGCAGACCGACGCAATTGAAACTAGGGACAGGTTCGTGTATCTTAACATGAAGGCATATCCTGTTCATATCATGGGAGGCATTTTATGGGGCTATCTCCCCATAGTTGGCCTCAAGTCCATGATCGATAAGCTTCCAGAAGACATTCTTCCACTTCTATCTAACGAAATCGATAAATGGGAAGTGTTCAGCAGAGAACTGCCGTACTCGTTCGATATCGCCATGGAGAATTTTATGGATCCTTCTCATATCCCCTTTGCTCATCATGCATTACTAGGCAAGCGTGAAGATGGCAGCCCCATTCCAACACAAGTTATGGCCAATGAAAGCTGTGTGCAAGTTAAGTTCAAAGATCGATTCCTTGGTAAGGAGAGAACAGCTACATCAAACTTTATTTCTCCTTTCTATTTTTACTTTGAAGTCCTTGATGAAAAAGCTACGCTTGAGATTCCCACAATGCAGTTGATGATTCTTGTTTGTCCGGTACTTCCTGGTCGAACAAGAGTTTTTATTTACTTTCCCACCGCACAGAGTAAACGACCCAAGATATTACAGCACTATATGTCTATGAGGTTTTTAGATTCGGACATGTGGATAATGGAAGCTGAGAGAGCTCTCCGCTGTCCTGTCAGCTCGTTTGACTCTGCAGCTGCTGCCATGAGATCGGAAGATCGTCTGTTAATGGGCTTAGTTCCTCAGGGTGCTCCCAATTATGTCGTCCCATTCGAATCTGACAAAGGACCAATGGCTTGGAGAAAATGGTGGAGAAATAATATGTGAGTGCGTGGTTTGCTATCCTCTTTCTTCAGTTCATCATTTTAATGTGTTAAATAGGGCTTCAATGCCTGCCTTTGGATCGCAACTTCATAGATTCTCCCGTGCTCCTCTATCTCTTCATCAAAAGAGAGATTGGTTCGACTTCCATGGCAAGCACTGCAGGCATTGTCGCTCTGCCATGAAGCAAGCTGAAGCAATACAGCGTTACTTTGCTCCGATGATGTTCTTAGTCATTCTTTCATTAAGTGAGACATGGGGAGGGCGAATCATATCGATTTGTCTATTCTTCGTTTTGCAGACTTTGGCAGTCGTTGTGTTACGGATGACCAAGGGTCCTAAGGTAACAGAAGCGTTGTCAGCATCGCAATTATTCGAGTAGCAATGTGTCTATCAGGTACTTTGATATACGATTCTGTTGTCGACTTTCCTTTTCTCGCTTACTGGTAACGGGTAATTTTGATGCCGAGAGCACAATGGCATAACAACTAACTCATCTTAATGCAATGTTTTTCTTAACATCACCTGGTCTTATACATGTCATTCTATGCTTATAATATTAATATCATGCACCAAACCCGTGACCTATCTTTGTCCATTTCTAACAAAGCTAGATGACAACTGGTCAGTTTAGAAGGATTTCTATGACTGCCTTTTCTATAACTGGTCAGCTTAACAATCCCGCCACTACAGAAAACACTATGGAATGTTATGGAATCAATTTGGTTGATGTGGAATTTTATGGAATTACCGTTGATGTTGTGCAATCCCAATCCCATTAATCCATTACCATCCATAATTATCTCTAAGCAACTACATGGCTTCCTTCTCCTTCTTGCCATTGATGCGATGTGCTAATAGGATTAATATGTTTGGTGCGTACATACTCATTAAATTAACAAGCTTGCTAGGTCGCAGACTACTGTGCATTAGACAAGTTGGTAGTTTCGAGGAGACAATAAGAACAGCTTTCTCCGTTTGAGCTAGCCGTAATTCTCTTACTGTAATAAGTCCAAGTCGGCGCAACCAAAAGTGTAGCAAAATTTTACATTAAGTCAAAGTGCTTGGTATTTTGCCTTTTTTTTTGTTAAGTTTTGATCTTTAATTAGTCAAAAATAAGGTAATTTCTATTCTTATTGAATGAATGCTTTCTTACTTCTATAGTGAATCAAACACAATTTAAATTATTGCATAATATTAATTACATGCAATGTAAAGTTATTAACAAACGGAATCAGAATTTTCAATCTGAATGCGTTTCTTTGTTCGGTAAAAACAGTTTCTTCTTCTTCGTCTTGTGTTTATTGGGTTGGAAGGTGGAATGGAATGGTTTGTTACAAGAATTGGACAAATCATGCATGCACAGTTTGGAATCATACTAGCACTATCTCAATTAGTAATTTTTGGATATGCTTTCTTATTACCTCTTCCTTCATCCTTGATGAGACATCTTGGAAGAAGAAAAGAATTATTGCATCATCTTCCTCCTCCTATTCGTAGTGGTAGTAGTGGTCGTAGTGGTCGTTCTACTATTGTTGTCTTGTCTAGTCTACATGATTGGTTATTAGATCAAGGTTGTAAGAATACTGAAATGAATGTTATCTTTCTTACTCTACCATCATCATCATCATCACATTCATCCAACAATAACAATAACAATAGTGATGAGGATAATGTTGTTGTTGATGATGATGATGATGATGATGATAATAATAACAGTCAGAATGACATGACAATCACTGCAATGTCTAAGAAAGCTATTAATAAGGGTGAAGTCTTACTCACTATCCCGCTTGGTTTATGTCTTGATCAAAGTAAAGCCTTCAATCAATGGGAACATCTTTTCCCTTCTTCTCTATTAAAGACAAGTGAAATGGGACAATTAGCATTACTTTTATTATCAGAAAAGAAACTTAATAAACAATCTAAATATTATCCTTATCTATTAACATTACCTAGACAATGTCCTGGTACATTTTCTTGGTCGATAGAAGAAATATCCATTTGGAAACAATCAACAACACGTGATATTCAAACAATTTTCTCTTTTATACAAGATGATATTGAATTCATTAAATTGAAAATGTCAGGACAAGAAGATCGACGTTATTATACACAAGAATTTCTATGGGCATTAGGTATTATTAAAGCATATGGATTACGATTAGATAGTACAGGGAAAGGTAGTCGTTCATGGATATTAATACCAGGAATTAATACATTTCAATATGATTTATGGGCCAATAATGAACCTGTATTAGCAGCATCAGGTCTCTTTGGTGCTAAAGTTAGTAATCAACCTATATAGACTGATGACAATAATGATGATTTCATACTAACTAGACAAAATGTGTGTCTGTTCTGTTGTTGTTGTCGTTGTTGTTGTTCTTGTTGTTGTTGTTGTTGTTGTTGTTGTTGTTGTTGTTGTTGTTGTTGTTGTTGTTGTTGTTGTTGTTGTTGTTGTT
>VKHL01000183.1:0-50614 GCA_015146655.1 Ochromonas danica
GTTAATCGAAGGATGATGGCTTGTCTTGGTGAATGGAATGGAATGGATGGGATCTCATGGCAAGGAGGATGGAAAGGAGAGAGAGGTGCGCGTTTGCATTTGCTGACGGAACGGCAAAAGCCGAATAGTGACACAGTTTTGCCACTTTTGCCACTTTTGCCACTTTTGACTTGTTGGGGTTTGGGTGTCAAACTCGAACTGTTCGTGGCGTTTTGTCCCTGCTAGAGAGAAATAAAGGGAAATATGATCCAGCATCATGCCATCAGTCATCAAGATCTCTGCTATACACTCTCTCGTCCTGATATTATTCCGTCTGAGTTGTTAGTGCGTGAGCTGTCAGGTGAATTGTCAGAACATGATTATTTTGGTCGCAGCATGAAGGTGTTGCAAGAATCCATGCCGAATGACATCACAGCTCACGGAGAAGAAGCTTATGTAGCTGTTGAAGACATGCAATCTCTTCTCAGCACTGATAGGCAATTTATGGAGGATGGATATGTTATTCGACGAGACGGATCGCTCTATTTGGCGGTGTCGACAGATCTGGGCGATATTTCCGGCAAACTGGTCGATTGGTGGTTTGGACAGTGTGATAGTGATGAGAAATTTCAATGGTGGCATCCTAAAGATCATGGTTCGTGCATTTTTGATGCACCCTTCTATGCGGCCATGGCATGGGAGCGCTTCTCGGGCTATTATGTGGGGCACACTCAAGTGGTGGAAGAGCGATTGGCTGGTCAGATGCGTCGATTACACTATGAGTATCTGCGGCCTGGGCGATTCTTTGACTCAAATTGGTCAGATGAACTATCATGCTGTGTGGTCGCACGCATTCATCTGGATGATCCATATTGGGGTATGCTGGCAGTGGGCTACATGCTGCACATGGTGCGAGAGGTAAATGGGCGGAATGTTATTCGCAGTCGCTACTGGCTTGGTGATATATCCTTTGCAGAAACTCCGGAGAACTACTATCTTGCACAAAGCATGAACTTCTGGGCGAATGGTCCACTTGCGCGTGGTCGGGTGCTGACGAAGCAATTTGCACATGCACTTTACGCACAGGTTTCAGAAAAGATGATGTGCTTGCGAAGCTGGCTTCCTTCTCTCTATTTCCGTGCTCAGGTTGATCAACGAGCCTTCCGTGAGAAATTCTCTGCTTTATCACATTCATAGATTATTATATCTGCATTCACCCGCTACTATTATCAAATCTTCTACTACATTGAGGTCCACTTCCAATTTTTTACTACAATTTTTCTTAAGTTAATAACTACACACTTTTGTCTATCGCCGAGTATTGACACACGCGATAAACGCAGACAATCAAGCGCACATCCAGGTCAATCGCCCAGGCAAACGCGAATTTATCAGATCATTTCAAACACGCCTTTGCGATTATTATATAAAATTGACCTCATCATCACACTTTTGTGGTATGCTCACAAGCTAACAGTCACAACACAACTTTCCCACTGGACCGCATAGTGTCACATCAAGACTATGTGACGTGCAAATGTCCAGGGGGTTAAACCAGTATAAAAAAAGATGAACAACGAAGAACAAAACGAATCAAAAACTAACGGCCCATCTAGGACAATAACACAAGAGCCACAAACAAACAAATAAGATATTTTCCTTCAATAGCCTCCACAGCTAATCCTGACTATCAACTATCATCTCCCCCCTGCGGGTATCAACACGGCCTCTAATCTCACTGGCGGGGCTTGAGGGAACAATTTTATGGTTGCCAATATAAGAAGAGCCACTGTCTGTGGCCAGCCACTTAACACTTCCACCCAAGGGGGCCTTCTCGGTACTTTTAGCAGTTGTACCACGCATAGATAAACCATTTTCACGCATAGATGCTAAGACCCCAAGCACTCCACCAAGAGAACTTCTTTGAGACTTCTTCGAACTACGACGGCTACTACCAGTTCGACGACGTTGATTAGCTAAAAACGCACAGATCACATTAGAGCAGTATAAAACATAAAACAGAAAAAGAGCATACCATTCACGATATACGCCTTCATAAACTTCTCTTGCTCCTCCTTAGAAAAGAACTGACGCTTGTTAGCCACCCACCAGTAGTAAATCATACTGCCCACGAAATATAACATCAACGTGATGCCCAGACCCTTGTTATCATTGTCATAGTATAGAGATATCACCATATACATGAAGAAGAATGCAATGACCAACAGAGATCCCCATAAACCGAAAGGACTCTTGAAGCCACGATCCATACTCTTGAAACGAGTCGCAAATACCACGTGAGCTGCCATCATGCCAATCACTTCCAAACACGTCTGCAAGCCACCCATATGAACGATCTTCAGGAAGAACGTGTTTACCTTGTAGTACCCTGCCACTAACAGCACATAGCTCAACAACGCACACAGAAGAATCGCCATCACTGGCTTCGTCTCTTTCTTCACCATGTCGTCGCCCACAGCCAACAACCCGCCTGCTCTCTTCACTACTCCTCCAGATCCAGATACCGCCTCAGCTGCTCGACAACCTTCCTCTTCTCCCTTCGCATACTCTACTACCAAACCAGACGATGCTTGAGGCTGAACCTGAACTTCTGCATCATCTGTGTTGTCCTTCTGAACTGTCGCCAACCAACTCGGCAACAGACCCGAACAAGCCATCGAGCGAATCTGCCTTCCTCCTCCATACAGAAACCCCAAGAAGCTTCCCGTGATGCCAGCCAACGAGAAGAATGGCAACACCTTGTCATTCACACCCCTCAAGCAGATCTTCAGACCCACTGTGTAAGGATAGGCCTCGGACAGTAATGTATTCGGATCCGATACGTAGGCGCGGGCCGCAAACACAGTACCCAAAGCGATCAGAATGGTGAAGATCATGATGCGCACCATTGCCACCGGGACTACCTTGTTCAACTGAATAACAGTATATATGCAACGACAGCAACGCAATAGTCTCATTAGAATCAACAAACACATCATCTGCATGCTCCCACGCCTCTAACGCAAATCACTCTAACCCTAACCTAACTTACAAACGTACACACACTTCAAATGCAATCTCTCACCTGATCGTTTGAGCACGTGCGCACAGCGTCAATACCCGTAAAGAGAAAAGCTGAATAGCCTAGTGAGCGAAGGAATTCAACTCCATCCCCATCAAACCCATTCGAAGACCACTCCAAATGAGACACCTTGCCATATCGCATAGATCCGCTCATGAAGATCAGCTGAGTCGTAAACGAGCCTACCGCCAACACTCCCCAACTCCACCAGATCGCACGACTGCCAAACACCTGCAAGCTGATCGCCATCGCATAGAACCCCAGCCACAGCACAGGCAACCAATGCTCTGCAAACCCATAGATTTCGAAGAACATCGTGCCCATCAAATACGCACACATCGACGAGTACAAGATGTACTTCCCACCCTCCATCACACCCGTGATATACCCCAGGGTGGGACCCAGAGTGCAGCGAACATAGCCATAGCAGCCGCCAGAGAAAGGAACGATGGACACCATCTCACTGTAGCTGTAGGTCAACACGATGTAGATGATGCCGGTTACAATGAGAGACACAAAGTATAACCACAGCCCATAAATGGCGATGCCTATGCAAGCATTAAAGTAGTGAACGGTTAAGTATTTTCTGTTGTCTCAGCTGTCTTACCTTTATTCCACATGATGACCTGCTTGCCATTCATAATACACAGGCCTTACAACATCATGATAAAGTGTTCAGTAAGCTTTTGTGAGAAGGCAGTTGACAATGGAAGACACAACTTCTCACCCAAAGCATAAACAAAGAGGGATCCTGATTTGATGTGGACAGTAAACCCATGGTGTAAGGCTCTTTTGATAGCATTCATGGTGCTTGATCTTGAATATGCTTCGATGTTTTGTGTGCGAATGCAGAATGATGGGCTGGAGAGAAAAGAGGAGAGCGTGGGGCGAGAAGGAGCCAGAGACGGAGACGGAAGGCTCAACATCAACAACAAGACAGACAGAAGACGATGCAAGACCACGAGAAGAGTTCTGTTTCTGTTTGAACTGCCAGTGCTACTTGCGCGGGAAGTCACTCAAATGCAAGGAACAGAACAATCACCTTTGCCAGAGGCCAAAAACTGTTTCTTTCGCAAATAGAAACTGTTTTTTTCCACCCGAAAACGAAAACCACGTATGGGGTAACTTCGTACCACTCTGTCTTAGATACTACGGACGCAAGAAAAAGTCCCGCAACCGGGACCGCGCCACTCAGAGAGTTTGTTTTTCGCTCAGGTGATGCCTGAGATGCCTTTTGATACAAATGAATACACTTTTATGTTCTAAATTAAATTTGCTATCCAACTATGTCAAACTTATTAGGATTGGTTGAGAAACCAGAGACGAGTAGAACTTCAAAAATAGTGAAAAATTAGTGTAATTCCCTTCAAATGAAAGGAATTCCTTTCATTTTCTGGGTCATTTTCGAATGAATCGATTGTTTTGAGGACTGTGGTCGCTCAAGACACGGTCGGAAGAAAACGATTACAAATATTGTTGGTATATTGGCTCTGTTTTATGATTGTGAAAGTGGATTTTTGATTCTCCTTGTTTCCAAAGATCCTTAGCGATTGGCAGCAATGCCCAAGCTCAGCAAGCAGCGAGACTTGCACTTCGTGAGGGAAAACCTCGTCAAGATGATTGGCTTTCTCCTCTTCACTCTTCTCAGAGTCACAAGGCATTGTGCGATACGTCAATGACACCTCTTTCTCATCTCTCAACACCATCTTACCCTTGCGCCAGCCAGGAAGTTCCTCGAAGCATCGCTTATGGCTTACTATGTACGTACACCAAGACAGCTATGTGATTGTTTTTCCTCTTTTTCCCTCTTTTTTCGTGATGTTTTCTATTTGGATCTTTGCAACTCGTTCCTATTGTTTATCTCAACAGTTTATTGTGATGATTTTACTGGCAGATGGTAGTATAGGTGGGGTAACAGCAGGTGTAGATGGGGTAACTTGTAGGTGTGTTTAACACTTCTATCTGCATATTAACGCCAAAGATAGTAAAGATAAAGATTACTAAGAGATCTGACCATTCAAATGGAAAGAATGAAGATGAATACCGTGGACATGACCAATTCTGATCTCAATCTTGATTTTCTGTTGTGATTTAATACAGGATGACTACTAAGATAACGGCAAGCACGTGCTGTGAAGACTGATAAGGAAGTCATAGTAATCAAAGCTAAAGTAGAACCTGATGATACTATAAAAGGTCCATATCTAGCTGATAACATTGCTGTCATAAAGAATGTCTTATCACCAATCTCACTGAATAAGATTAGAAAGAAAGATTGAATTAGATAATGATGATAATGACTACAATGATGCCGTGCTAGTAGTGGCAGTGGTAGTGGTAGAAGAAGACTGTATTAGCTTTGCTGTTTGCCATAATTGTCTTGCTTCTTTCCTCGTCCGAGCGATTGGAATCTTCTATTCTCTGTCTGTCTTTCATTGCGAGAAGTCACTTCTTGGACTTTATAGTTGCTTCTCTATTCTATTCTCTTTTCTTTAATAATATGGCATTTATTGCATTACCAAGAAAACCTCTCTTTTTGCAAAAGTCGACTTAAATTAAGGAAATGGGAGAAATTGGGTGGGTCTTTTACTTTTTGGGTTTTTTGTTTGCGCGTCCGTAGTATTAGTGGGACCTTGGGCAATTCGCAGCCTTTTTCAGAAGCCTTTTTTTGACCATTTACATAAATACAGAGCAAATACATAAATCTAGTGAGGAAATACATAAATCTAGTGAGGAAATACATAAATCTAGTCTCAATCGCGTTAAGGAAATACATAAATTGAGAATTTCCTTAATTTAGGAAACCCTGATTTTCGTAGATAAAACTCTTCTTTGAAAACGCGCATTTTTCCCTTCTTCAAAGAAGAGTTTTATCTACGAAAATCAGGGTTTTCTAAACCTTAGCCCTCGACCTTCGGGAAGGTCCAGTGACCGTCAGACCGTGGTGTCCATCATTCCCTATCAATGCAGCCTCCCAATGTTGCAATGACGTCCTTTTAAGAATGAATGCAACCAAGCTTCAAAACAGTTTGGAAATAAGATGGAAGTTAAGTTATCCAACAAAGCAAATGGGCAGGGTGATTTCCATATACAGTACCGAGCGATTGTTGTGACTGTTGTTAGGGTTAGGGTCTTTTGGGGCTTTTCGGCATTGGTGCTGTGCTGGCTAGAGTGAGCAAGGCGGGTAAACCTTTCCTCTAATGTGGGTAAACGAAATCTTACTTCACCACCCATGGGTGAATCCTATTCAAAGCTTGTGAGCATCTTATCGTATCATGTTTACGCTGAAGGAAAGCAACACGTCCAATTAATGCTGTGATTAGTGCTTGTGGGTGGTAAACAACCTCATTTTGAAACAAAGCAGCGATATGTTAAGCGATTTCGAACAATAACATAAGTTAACTATGACTTGTCGAATCACAACACAAAATGTGATTCTGGGGGTGCGTTGTTTCCATATTTTTGAAATTGACTTTAGATATGGGATGATTTATTAGTATGGTACCTCGCCAAATATTATTATATATGATTTCAGCCTTTATTGCTTCGAAGGGAAAACATTTACTATGTGGCCAGACTATTAACCTATGCTGTAAAAATGCGTAGCTGTGAATATGTTCAAACTGGAGATCCTGCAGTTCCTTCCATCTCAAGCTGCAGTGATGGCTTTCTTTTTATCCTTACATGTGTAAGGTTTGTGGTTACGCTCGTTGTTGTTTAATTATGTTTATGTTATAATAACGAATTATGTTTTGACCAGAGAATGAATATTATTGCAATGAATTTTCCTAAATAACATTAAAAGCAGGACAACTTCATCATGCTACAATGTCATCATCAGAGACCAGCTCGTTCTCGATCTTGTACTGTGCACTGACTATGACTGTACTTCGCTTAACTACTTCACCGTCCTGCGTCACCAGCGGCTGCTTGGTCTCCAGTTTGCCATTGAGCAGGGTCATGAACATGATCACCGTCTCGTCCACCGCGAGCTGTGAGTTCATGCTATAACAATCGTGGATGGTCTTCACCCCGTTCTGTTTCACTGGATGCGTCTCACTGATTGTGCACTGCAATATGACCAGCGTCCACCTCTCGTCGATCTTGATCAAGCAGAATGCGTCACCGGACTCCAGGTTACCATAGGGAGGGATGTACAACAAGTTCGGCTCCAGGTACTTCTTCTGCTCTCGCCAGTTGAGCGCCAACACTTCCTTTCGCGGGAAGGTCACTGTGACGTATTTTGCACCATCAGTGAGCGGCTTTGCGAGAAACTTGACACCTGAGATCTTGAAACCGTGGAGACACAGAAGCTCAAACTCGTTCCCATCGTCGCCGCCGCGGAAAGTGCCAGCATTATATTTGATGCGCGCCTGGGTCACGAGCATTCTGTCCTTTAGCTGGAGGAGGCTTCGGAGTACGAACGGGGAGGCGAAGGAATAGATGTACGGTCTCCTCTCGAACAAGTATTTGCCATTCACCACATGCGGGTTTCTGTGCACGAGCACATCCGAAATGACATCCTCGGTGCCTCCAAAACCAGCCTTGAAGAAGCGGTCACATACCAGCTCTCCCTTTTCCTTTATGACAGCTTCAAGTTCTCCCATTGCGTCACTCTCTTTGGAAGTTGCGCATAGAATACTGTTCCGAATGGCCCCACCGAAGAACTGCATGTTGTCGTATGCGCACTGGGCCTTTTCCTTCCCATACTCCCTCTGGAACTGCTTGGAGTTGAACAAGTAGGCCTGCTCCTCAGCCGACCATGTGGGCATCACTTTGCGCCAGCCGTTCTTGATCAGCTCTTTAAAACGAGATGGCCGAAACGAAGTAAAGATAAGAGATATACCGAGGTGCCCGTGAGGAGACCCATCGGCAGTTTCCATATCGGCAAACAGCGGAATGTCTTCATCAAGCGGCTCATTACTCTCCACTAAGCGCAGGCCGAATTCTTCCTCACGAACATGACGAAACAGCCAGATCTCACCTCTACCGCTTATGGTCTGGTAGTAGAATGACCGCGTCGTTAGGCCCAGTGTGCTGGGGTTCTTTAACAGGCTCTTCAGGATGACGAGGAACAGAGCGCTCTTCCCGATGCCTTCAGTGCCCAGAATGGCGATCGTCTTGCTCCTACCAGGTACTTCTTCACTCAAGCATGAGGAGATATCCTTGATTAAGTCATCATAGCAGTCGCGGAGGTAGAGGTATGTTTTGAGGCCTGACTGCTTCTTCAACAAATCAGGCACACCAGAGAGATCTAAGAACTTGTTACCATCCTCCTTGAAAACAATTTTCACTAGACAAAAGAGCGAAAGAATCGTCAGTCTAATGGAAACGGCATAAAGCAGCATTTATTTAAATACCTTTCTCCTCCTTCTTTGATGCAGCAGATGTTTTGACACGTCCTCCTCCACCAGTTAGGGCAGCTGAAGAAAATAATAGAAGATATCAAGTGACAACAAGAGATCGAACAAGATGATTAAAAACAGACAGAAAACACAACAAAACAAGGCGAAGAAAGTCTATTTAAATACCTTTCTTCTTCTTCTTCTTCGCGAGGGTTTGGCCGCTTCCACAACTGCCATCTCAGCCTCGCTCTCACTATCAGAGGACTCGTCTGATGAGATTGACTCCTCGACACAAGCCTTCTTAGTAACGGAGCTGTTAAGAGGTACGTGTTAGATAACACAGAGAAATGAAGGATGGCAGCACTAGTTGACTTGCTCACCTCTTCTTCTCCTGTGCCTCGAAGAGCTGGTTCAAGTTGGTGATGGGGCCACCAGTCAACAACTTGGTCTTGCCGAGCTTGCTTTCCTTAAAAAGGGCCTGGGTGGTCTCCTTCAAGCCGATCTCATTGAGGAAGCTGAAGACAGACTTGAGCTTATCAATAGGCAGAGTTTCAGAAAACTGGTTGAACATGCAGGCAATCAAGACGTCAGTCTCCAGAGCAGATAATCGGATAAAACGAGAGAAAGATGGAGTGTCGCCATACCTTCCTCTTAGTTGCCATGGTCTGGTGACAAAAGAATGCTGGAATGTTCACCACGTCGCGATGTCGCATGTCATAGTCATAACTAGCTTTTTAGATATATGACTTTTCTCAGATCCCCCCATCCGAAAAGACCATTTATCCTGCAAAAACAGACTTTTTCAAACGAAAACGAAAAAAGTGTGACAGGGTTTGGTTGCGCGGGAAGGCGGAACTGTTCCCCCGCAAATAGCAATTGTGCGGGACGTGATGGATGCGATCTTTTCCAAGTTTGGTTTGCTTTGGTATTGTGCTGGTCTTGATTGAAGTTGCCCTTCTTTCTCCAATCGAGGTAGATCCATCCTACTTTCTCCATGACTGTATTGTTTTGTTCACAATCTATTTCTGATGCCTTTTCTAGTGCAAATCAATGGCGAATCTGCTGTTTTCATTAGACCAAAGACTCCTTCAACTCTCTCTGTCCAGCTTCCTGGACTGGGAAGATCTCTCTGCCCTTGATGTCGCATGTCTTGGCGAGAGTCGATCAAGATGGCTCGAGGTGGCCCGCGGCCTGATCTCTTCAGCTCCTCCACTCCATTCCATCCCTGCCGTGAGAGAGTTTTGGCAATGGATTGGCCACAGAGGCATTTTCCTCGAAAGAATTCAACTGCACATTAATGACTTGGATCTACTCTTGTCAAACTTGGACAGCCAAGGCTATTCCATAATTCGCGAGATGAAGATCTTCGATGACGAGGGCATGGGCGGCGCCATCGACAAAAACAAACTGCTCGACTTGATGGGACGTTGTACAAATCTGCGAGCCCTCGCATTGGATCACTTGTACATTAATGAGGTACTGCTACGTAAGCTGGGCCAGGCTGTGCCTCCCCTCGAGAGTATCGACTTGTCCAATCTCATTCTGCGCAAGTGGGATGTCTCCGCATTCCTTGGCAGGCACGTGCCCGTGTTAAAAGAGTTGAAGCTATGGGAGTGCCAAATTGACGGGAATAAAGTGATTAACTATCTTCACAAGAACAATCTCTCTCTGGAAGTGCTGCAACTGGGTGCTGGCCATAAGATGGCTTTGGCGCACAAGATGGTGCTTGACTACCTCACTGCCCATGGGGAGTCTTTGAGATCGCTGCATTTGGAAGGTGCTGAACATACTTTTCCTATCACCAAAGACCTGCTGACTTCCATCTTGGGTCTCTGTCCTCGTCTGGAATTCTTGGCGCTGTCGAGCGCGCAGTCCTCAGTGGGGACACTGTCCTTGTCGCCCATCTTTCAAGCTCATCCTCACCTGAAGGCCATCTCCTTGAATGATCTGTCCATTGAGTTTGATGAAGAGGATCGCACTGTTGAATTGAAGTCCAAGATGCTGGAAATGCATACCAACTGGGAGGACTGGATCGCTTGCCTGCTGACTATTCTGAAGGATGGATACAGGCTGGGCATTACCCACGGCCATGGCAACCGATTTAGAGCTCATGCCAATGAGTTCAAGCTGGTGATTGACCAGCTTCATCCTTATTTATCTGCTTTGACAGTGGATGTGCACGATTTGAGCGACGAACTCTTCGTGGATTTGATTGCGAGATGCCCACTGTTGACTTGGCTAGATATTCGTGGGTGGTCGGGAGTCTTGTCTGATGCATCTCTGCGCGCTATTATCTTACACCAACCTCCTCTAAGGTGTCTAGATATTATGCTGTTTGGTATGAGCGAGCAGAATCCCCTCTCTGATGAAGTGATCGCCGAGGTGATTGAGGCTTGTGATTCCCTGGACAATCTGAGAATCCCTTCCGCGGGTTGTCAAGCCATCAAAGCTGTGTCCAAGCATCCCACCTTGACAAATTTCTCTCTTACCATCGATGGAATTAACGATGACATCTTGTCCTTACTGCTTGATGATGAGGTGAAATGGCCAGATGGTCTGAAAAGAGGATTGTTTCGACTTCCCGGTCAGATTTTCATTACCCTTGCTGATGAAGTGTCAACCTTCAAGAGTGCCGGATTTTCTCCTGGTACGAGGTTCTTTGTGCGACAGAGACACGATGGCAATGTGATCTACATGTCTCTGCCTTCAAGGATGCCAATACAGAGAGAGATTTTGGCTGAGGAGGTTAAAATTGTCGGGGAGGACTTTGTCCCAATAGCCAAGTGACTTGAACCCTTCCTCACTGTGCTATTGTTGTCGTATGTTCCGCGTCATTCATGGCAATGGCGATGGTTTCTGTTGGATTCTCTAGAAGTATTGTATTCTAGTAGTATTGCCTATTGCTGTCTTCTTCAGCCATCTTTGATAAATTATAATACCCTCTAAATAAATAGTCACCTAAGATTGTTGTTAAGCTCCTTGTGGAGGAGTTTGTGATGCTATAGTCATGAAAGCTTGATTGATTGATTGATTGATTGATTGATCGGTGGCAGATAGTCCAGTGGAATGATGAAATCAAGCGGAAATGCACGGACTCAATAAAATGAGACTTGTGTTTGCTTTACGAGCAATTGTATATTATTATCTACATTACAAAACAAGTCACTTTACAAACATCCTACCACTGGTATACCGAGAAGAAACACATAACGATACTATATTATTTCTATGTTTTTGTTTCGAAACCATTGGGCCTATAGGCAATGATTCAGATAGAGCAAAGCTCTTCAAACGCATTCATGGTCAACACAGAGAAGTAAGGCTAATAATATTCCATTAGGACGTCGATCAACGATTATTATCTATCGCTGGTCGAGCAATTGACAATGATAAAAATGAGAAACACTAATGACGAGCACGGTTGACTAGCCAAAGGAGCGCACCTCGTCAAGAGGATGGAACAAGCAAAATAGGATTTGGATATGGATATGGACACCAGGTGGGGGGGGGGGGGGGGGGGCAATAGATAAATGAGCAGAATAGCATAACATAAAAGCAATGAAAACGAAATAATCAATTAGTTGGAGTTGCAGCGGGCGAACAGCAGCATCTTTCGTGGGAGATGGAGCCACTTTACGACTAGATGTACCCCCAGGTTTCTCTTCGACAGTCTCCACAGCAACAACGTTCATGCCAGGGGGAGGACCTGCAGGCAAAACCTTGGAGCAATTGGTTATCAAATTGTTGAAGATCATGCCCACCGCTGAGGGTTTGGAGTTCTTGTCGCTCTTCCTGCTGCTGGTACTAATAAGACGTCTGCGCTTATTGGCTAAATACAAACAACAAACACTATCAGCTTGGAATATTAACAGGCGGGATGAGATCACTTACCATTGACGACGTAAGCTTTCATGAAGTTATCTTGCTCCTCTTTCGAGAAGAATTGTTGTTTTGTCACCACTACAAAATAGTAGATCATAAAGCCGAAGAAGTAGCACATCAGGGTAAGGCCATGGCCTTTCCTGTCGTTGTCGAAATAGAAGAAAACACAAAACATCATAATGAAGTACAACAAGGTGACAATCGCTCCGGGAATCCCCACTGGACTGACATATCCGCGCTCCATGCCAGAAAATTTTGTCGCAAATACGATATACGATCCCATCATGCCATACACTTCAATACAAGTCATCAACCCGCCCATGCGAATGATTTTCACAAGCGGATCGTTGATTTTATAATAGCCCGCACAGATGATTATATATGCCAATACAGAGACCAAAATTACAGCCATGATAGGCTTTGTCTCCTTCAAGGGGATCTTCTCGCCAGTTATCCGGGCATGTTCTAGTTCCGCGTCGGTGGCGTCTTTTTGAACCGTGGCTAACCACTTGGGCAGCAAGCCAGAGCAAGCCATGGAGCGAACAAGACGGCCACCTCCATAAGCAAACCCCAAGGAACTGCCAATTAACCCTGGCAGACATAAGAACATGACATGTGCGGGATCAATGTCTGGAATAGCAAGCTTGAACCCTGCAGTGTATGGATAAGTAATGGCATAGATTTTCAAGTTACTCGTGTAGGCACGTGCCGAAATTATTGTAGAGAATGCCGTGAGCACAGTAAAGTAGACAGTGCTGACCATTGCACGCGGTACAGTTTTGTTGGACTGCGCGGACAAGAGGGAACAGTGAGGGGCATATCAACAAACAGCAGACAAAGAAGACACCCACCTGATCAGTTGAGCATGTTCGTACAGCATCAATACCCGTGAACAAGAAGTTAGCATAGGACAAAGTCCGGAGGAATAGCTCGCCATCATTATCAAACTTGTTGATCTCATCGCGAAAGTTGCGGATTTCTCCGACATGCATGGCACCACAAAAGAAGATCATTTGTATTGTAAATGTTACCAAAGCTAGGACTCCCCAACACCACCAGATCACTCTCGTGCCACCTACTTGCACACCAATAATAAAAAAGAAATAGGCAAGCCAAACCACCGGGAGCCACTTCTCTTCAAACTGATAGACGCTCATGAACATTGTGCCAACTAAATAGACGGTCATGGCAGTATAAAGGACATACTTTCCACCCTCCATAATACCTGTGATGAATCCTAAAGTTGGACCAATCGTGCAGCGCGCATAACCAAAGCAGCCGCCAGCGAAGGGAACGATGGAAACCATCTCTGCGAAGTCGTAGGTCAGCACGACATAGATCACCGCTGCTACGGCAATACACTGGAAGTACATCCAAAAGCCAAACGTACTAAGGCCTAGAGATTACATACGATTGTATTGTCAGACTATCCGAAGCTTGGCTAGAAGAACGAGTTTCCTCACCTTTACCCCACATAATAACATGCTTCCCATTCATAATGCAAAGACCTAGAAACGCCAAAAAAGAATTTTAAAAACCTGTCCAGGATAGGAGAGAGTGAAAAGTTGTCATCTGAGCGTTTCTTACTTAATGCATAGACGAAAATCGTGCCAAAGTTTCTTGCTATCCAGGCATAGAGAGTTTCTGTCTTTTTACCCTCTGCACCAACTTTCATTTGGTCAATAATCTAGGAGTAATATGAAAACTGATCTGGTCGCAGGGTCTACTTGTGGTCCAATATCAAAGGAGACGGTATTTCTTGAACTGTGACCCAGCAGACTCAAGTCAGCGTGACAGTGCAAAAACAACACGGCAACCCGTAAATTGGAAGTTAAATCTCATATTTCCAAGTCCTTCCCGTTGCAATTCTGTCGCCAGCAATAGATCCGCTTGCTAGACTGACGTGCGCACTATTCAATTAACATTCATGGTTCAAGTGTAAACCAGGTGCAGTTGTTTAGTTTCTTATTCTGGTGGGTTGCCCAGCACACAGCTTGAAGATGTTTATAGAGTAACCGACAGTGAACGAGCGAGTTGATCAGTGAGATTGCCAGAGCAGCAGTGAAAGGAGAATTTGAACGAAATCAATCTGATTTAGAATGCCTGTGGTAAGGTAAACACACTTAAGCTACAATAGGATACTAATATCGCTTATTAATTTAAATTATTTATGTATTGGCTTGAAACAACGACACGACGCCATCTGTTGCACTCGCCGCAAGCAAAAGCTTGTGTGGGTGGAATGCTAGAGAACAAACTGGACCAATACGTTGCCCCAGGAAGCCGTCATAGTACTTAATGATATTTCCAATCTGCTCACCACTCAAAGTTAAAATCTTGATAAACTGTGCATGGGATCCTGTGGAAATGATTGGCGCACAGGAATGAACTGACAACGCCGTCAACGGAGACTTCTGAACTTCCAATGTCTTATATGTACGCTGTGTGCGCAAATCCCAGAACTTTACTGTTCCCCGTACTGAACCAATTATAACTTCAGCAACATCTGCACGAAGATGAGCATGTGAGACCCAATTCGAGTGTGAATGAGAGAAATGAACCCGGCCACCATTGGTATGTACACGTTCATCATATATAGCAATCGAGCCATCTGCAAATCCCGCAAATGTCCAAGTTACAGGAGTGTTGTCAATATCAGGCTGCAACATGTGTTGGGCAGGAGGCAAGACAGAGCTAAAGGCGCGATTGGAGACTGTCGTTGTGGCCAATGCCGTCAGACAAGTTTCATGGCCTGTATGAAATGTGCGCACATTCTGCTCTCTCCCAACATCCCAAACACGAATTGTGTTACTATTCCCACCAACTACTAGCGTTCCAGCTGTTTGCTGCCATGATAGAACAGTGCCCGAACCACGAGACGCCAAGTCAATATCCGGTAATGCACAGAACGCTGTAGCCAATTCAACAGAAGAGGCATTTCCAACAGCTGGAGCAGGAGGAGTGCCAGGATTATTTGCCCCGGCAGTACCAGAGACATTGTTGTTGGAGACCGTGTAGGCATTGGATTGTGTGAAGTCTGAGTGTGAAGTGTCTCTCCAAACTCGCACGACGCCATCATCGCTACCCAAGAGCAGCAAAGCATCATAGCTTTCATTAATCCATGTCATCGCAGTGATCCTGGCAGTGTTATTTGCCCCCACAGCCACGATATCACCAACTACTGCAGCGGCAGGACTGTTGCTGCGGACTGGCATGCCATTGCTATCTCTTTGTCCAATCGCAGACACCGTATTCATCATGCTGTTGATGTTATTGTTCACATTGACATGATGATGAATATTAGTCACTGATTGTTGCGATTGGGAATGAGAATGAGAAATGACTGCTGAAGATTGGCCGCCTGTGTGAGAAGTTCCACGATACAGCGCAGTTTTGGAAGTATCGGCACCACCACTCTGCATCACGGTGTAATTACGAAGCACGTGCTTGTTTTTGATCTCCATGAGACGCGCATGACTACTTGTAGACCAAACCTCAACAGTGTTGTCATGACAGGCAACTACCACGTCTTGAAAAGCATGAAACATAACCATGGAAGGAGTCATAGGACTATCTAATGTCATCGTGTTGCCTTTCTGTTCAAACTTGCAAATATTGCTAGAAGAAGCTACTGTTGGTGGGGGAGGAGTCCGCTGTCCCATTGAGCTCCCATAACTACCATAGACGCCATCGTCTCCAAACTTCCCTTTGTTGCGATCCATGAAAAGGATATCGTTTGAACGATCCTCCACATCACGAAACATTTCCGCTAAACTGCGTTCGTTCGTCATCATTTCCTTTAATTTGGCTGCGCGGTACTCATTTTGCTTCGCTTCGATACTCAAGGGATCTTGAAATGGATCAAAATTGTAAATTGAAGGCTCCAGGAACTTCTTCTTCGCCATCTCGTAATGATTCGAAGAGAAGCAAATCATCAAGTCTTCTTCGGTGTAGTTCAGATAATCTTTAAACACATCCATGAAGACATTCTTGGCGGGAGGAGTCGAGCGAGATGATGCATTATTTTGAAGATGGTTGCTTCCTGACACAACTGGTGTTGCCAAGACTCCGGCAGCTATTTGAGTGCTATTGCGAATAACATTGTTGTTGGCAGAGAGGCCACCTAAACTTCCTGCCGCAGCACCACCATCCAAAAGATTAGGATCATTTAATGACCCAGCATTTGGTGAGCTTAACGGCAGCTTCCCAAGAAACTTGATCGTCTTTGGTCGAGAAGGAGAACCATAGGGAGCGCCCATGGGAGAAAAGGGGTGCAGATAAAAAGAATCTCCGCCGCCACCATTTCCTGGGCCTTGTGGTGCGGGTGGAGTAGGTAAAGCTCCTTGATAAGGTGTAGACATTGTATTATTGGTAAGATCCCGCTGTCCTGGTGTGGTGGGAAAGCCATCAGGGTTGCCAGATGCGAAATAAGAGCCACCACCCAGTCCATCTGCTTGAATATCTCGATTAGAAATCTCACGCTTCATCTTTCCATCTGTTTGACGAGGGGGTGGAGAGACCATGCTCCAATTGGGGAAGTTGACTGGCGGTCTGCCACTTCCAGCACCAGGCGTGAGATTGTTTTCAGAGAAATTGCCAAAGCTATAGTTATTATTTGCTGCATCGCCAGGAGTGTCAGGAGAGAAGAAGACACTATTATTTCCATTGTTTTTGGTGCTGCTGCCTTGATTGATTTGATTGCCCAAGAAATCTCGATTATTGAAGGAATTCATGGCAGAAGGAATGCGAGGATAAATCCGATCTCTTTCGTCAATGGCGATCAAAGCATGTACTCGAAACCGAATCGTGGCCACGGCTTGGGAAATAAGCGCATGAGGATCTTTGCCTTCCACTTCCGTGAGTGCAAGCCACAAGCGAACGTAAGCCGAGGCCATTAGCGTGGCTAAGGACGGCTCGTTGTTATTGTTTGTATTGCTCTGATCGACCTTGGAATCAGCACTAGAAGCTGTTTTAGACTCAAGCGATTGAAGATCTCCATCATACTGTCCCTTCAGAAGAGACTGTCGGCCAGGATGATTGGCGAGCACGTTGTTGCTGCTCTCAGCACGACCCCGATTGGCGCCGCCGGTGTTTTTCTCGTTCCACTCTTCATTTCGAACCTCGATAAAAGCTTCCACTTGTTCTGCGATAGCTCTGGATTCAGTCGGAGTGAGGAACCAGGGGTAGACAACAGGCTTGCCGTATGATGGTCCTTCTGCGCTGGGAGATGCTGAGCCTCGAGAAGTGGATCGATTCGCGTTCTTTTTCTCATGATAGCGTTCGTAGATGGCTTTGGCAACTATCTTAACACAGTCAATATGAGCAGGCTGCACGAGGAACTTAGACAATGCATAGACTGCTTCCAACCGAACCATGACCGAACCATCCGTGCAACATTCCAAGATTTGTAAAGCCAGTTGCAGCTCTGCCTCAATTAGATCTTTCTCCTCCACAAATGAATTGCGAACACTGCCATCTCGTTCATCACTATTGGAGGAAGAAAGAGAAGTTTGCATTTGTCTGAAACTAGGTGTGGCACTGCCACTTCCGGCAGCAGAGGGAGCATTGTTGGACAAGGAACTCGCACCGAAAAGCTCTCCCAATGCTAACACGGCCGCAGTACGCACGGTGGGATCAGGATCGATTAACAAAGGATAGAGTTGTGTATGCCCGGCTTCTGTGATGCAAAGATACTTTGCCCATAAGAACTCCTCACTCAACTTGAAGAGACACAAACAAATCCACAACTTCAAAGTGCTACATTTCATGACTTCGTCTTGGCCAAAACAATTGGTGCAAGCACGATGTAACCCTAACTGTATACAGGATTGCTGGCCTTCTTTAGATCCGTTGCAAATCTCCGACAAGACAAAAGCTGCTAGACACCGCTGGCTTGCTGAAGTAGTGGCGGAGGTCATGGACTGGATAAAATACACCTGGGATTTCTCACGAATTAATTCTTGTCGACAACTTGCATCAAATCCAATGATCGCTGCCCATATTGAAATCAGAATCTGTTTGGTCTCTTCTGCTGGATTCTGCAAGAGTTTGACGATATAAGGGTAAATGCCTAAAATCAACGCGACCTTTACAGCTTCTAGTCCTAGAGAGAGATAGCGCTTCAATAGCTGTAAAGCACGTAGGCGATGGGATTGCGACAAA
Organism: Ochromonas danica; assembly: GCA_015146655.1. NCBI lineage: Eukaryota > Chrysophyceae > Chromulinales > Chromulinaceae > Ochromonas > Ochromonas danica. The sequence continues at coordinate 18,451 of VKHL01000183.1, forward strand.
AGAACTTGTAGCACAACAGGCAGTTGCAAAGGAGGCGGAGAGTTGGCTGTGCCAAAGTCCAACCACATTTCAAATGCAGACAATTGATCAGTGAAAAAGGACAAATTGGATGGCATATTAAAAGCCATGTTATTGGCTGGCAAAGTCATGCTACTTCCTTTTTGCAAAGAAATCTGTTGTGTGAGGAAAGATCCCAAAGCCATATCCCACGCTTGCCAGAGAGAATGAGTGGTGGAGTCAGGTAGTGGCGGATAAGACTGAGGGGTACAGTTGAAGCTTTTCATGATACGCTTTGCCATTAGAAAGTTTCTAACACGCAAATATCATCATCAGTTGGAGGGAAAAGGAACGCTCAAGAAATGCAAACAGACCTGAACAACGAGGCGACAAGCAAATCGTGGCGAAACATTCGTTTGAACATTTTCGCTGGAAGAGTGTTCCATGCTATAGTATCTGTAATTGCGGTGAGAATCCAGTTCAATTCGCCACGAGGAGACTTCCTGTCATTGTCTTTGCCAGGGATGGTCTCGGCAATGCTCGGGTTAGCGTCACGCATAGACTCAGGATTCTATAAAGAATGTCCTAAATTAATTAGACAGTAGAATGGATAAGTAAGTAATTATCTCACCTGCAAAATGAACCATCGGATAGCGATCGTAGTTGGGGTGGTGAGACAGGAGGTGAAAATATCTGCTGGATAGTCAGGGTGAAATGGGAGATGTTCGTTGGCTTTGCATGCCGCCAGAACAACTGACCCACTATCTAACCCTCCACCGGCTGACGCCAACGATAAACTGGACTCGTTGGGCTGATTGCTCTTAGACGAAGTGTCATCCGTGGCTGCAAACGGAGAAGCATCATCCTCTTTACCCAGATTCTCTACTAGATGAGGAATGAGCATGCCTGCTCCACTGCAATCAAGGACATAGATAGTTGGATCACCAATCCATGCCCGCACTTCTCTCACAGCCACGGGGGTGTAGTGGGTGTGGTGCTTGCCAAAGACCCACAACTCACCGTTCTTCGTTGGTTTCGGCACACCATGGCCATTATAGTGAAACAATATCCTATCTTGACGGCAATTCTTGCGTAAGCTCATGCAGACCTTTCGGAGGTCTTCAGAGGAAGGGTCTAGCAAGGGCCTGTACTTCGCCTTGGCTTGCCACTTTTCGTACTGCTGCTGGAGAAGCTGTCCGATCATATCCAAGCCTTTCTGCTTGAGAGGAGTAGGGTCAAACCAGCATTCCTTCCTTCCACAAGGATTGGGCTTGACAACGTCCGGCGGGTCCACGCCAATGTTGAGGCAGACAACAAGCGCCACGCCAGCAGTTTTCATACGCCCCTTGAGCCGCCAGGAATCATCTCCTGTGTGAAACTCTTCATATGCCAGATTCAGATAGTCTTCTGAGTGCCACTCATCGTCCAGGAAGAGGTTGTTGGAGAAGAGGTTGGAGAGTTGCTTTAATTTCTGGCAGGACGGTCCCTCCTGTCGGCCATTCGGAGCAAGAAAGCTTTCTCGCAATAAGCTCTCATGGTCACTACTACCAAGCAAACGCGATCGAGAATGGCTCATAGATGCCTCATTATAATTCATTTTCTTCCGATCAGTGACCACCACAGTCTATCCAGAAATCGAAGTCATAGATAATCAATCCAGAGGAACGAGCTCATGATGGAGTAGTGGGGAGGAAAACACCGAGGTTTTCAAACTTAGCCTTTTCCATAAAACACCTTCCTCTTAGATAGTGCAAGAAAAGATTGCGTTTGTTGTGGTTAGTGCAAGTGTTCTTCCTCTGTGTGGTGTGGTTGGTGGTCTCTCCGTGTTAGTGTCATGGCAAGCCATACAAACCCAAGCGAACCTGCCTTGTCTCGCAAGGTTCTTGGGAAGCAACTCTCTCCTTTCCTCTTCTTTCTTTTTTCTCTTTTCTGAGAAAGTTCTTTCAATTGAAAGGACAGAAGTCGAGTATTTTTATAAGCTTTTCTTCTGGGCCTCAATCTTATTGGTTTTGATGTCCAACAGCGACCAATCAAGGCGCACCTCATCGAATTCTATGAGCAATCCAGGCTCTCAACCCCGTCGTCAACCAGTAGGCAGTGCTCCTGCAGGTAGTTGGCAATATTTTCCTTCGCCTGAATTTTCCTTTTAACTGGTTTGTCTTCTTTGATATTGTGTTTTCCCTCACAGCGACTGCCAAGCCAGCAACTACTGGCAAGATCTCTCCAGTAAGTCTCTTACACCTGACTTTGTTCCGCCTATGCACAGTGCCTAACTCCATTGATTTTGCGTTTCAGTCGGCTGTACCTACTCGCACCAGCTCAGCTCCTCCTGAAGGCCATGGCACTGAGAAGGCCACACACTTCCAGCCCACCAAGACTGGACCAGGTCTTCATGCACCTCCGGTAATGACCTTTGTCGCCTGCTACCATCACAGTCCCCAAGCAGTCTGATAGTTGTTGTTAATGTGCAGGCAACTGGTGAGTTCAACTACAAGAGTGCTGCTCTGAAGGCGTCCTCAGGGGCTGCCGACAACGGCAAGGCCAAATCGGAGGAGTCGGCCACTTCATCTCCAGCGACACCAGCAGTGACTGCTGCTCCCTTTGTTCCCAGTTCAGAACCAAAAGGAGAAGCTGCAGTCGCGGAGTTCATTCCTTCCGCCCCTGTTCTCCAAACACCTGTGGAAGAGAACGTGCATGCGACATCGGGCAACTACGGTGATAACAGCAGCAAAGATAATATCGAGAGTGGAGTTGATTCTCAGCAAGCTCATCGAGGCTATGACAACAGAATTAACAAGACCGGCAATGCTCGCCGCACCAACAATAACCGTGGCGGCCAGCCATTGGATCATCAGTTTAACAATGCTGGATATGCCAAACCAACGCGCGGCGCTGCTGGTACCATGATGCCTGGTGTTCCTTATGGCAACTATGCTGTGATGCCTCAACAAATGTAAGAATGCTTGTGGTCGTTAGAATTTAACGACTTTTCGTTAATGGTCTGCTTTTTCTGTTAGGTATTACGCCAACGGGTATTACTACGACGCTAATGCAGCGGCTGCAGCGGGCTATTATGGATATCAGCAAGCGTATTATTATCCCTTTGCTAATGCCATGCCAGCCACTTATCCCAACTATATGCATACTGTGCCGGCTACTGGTGCTACTCCTGCTCCTGCTAATCCTCCTCAAGCGCCTTCAATTCCTGCCAAAGCAGAAGCTAGCCCTGTGCAGTTTGTTCCTCCTGTTGCCCCCACCCCCGCAGAGCCTGTCGCGGCAGCGCCAGTTGCTCCATCAGCGTCACAAACACCTTCAGCACCACCTGTTCAACCTGCACAGCCTGCAGAAGTTCCTGCTACCTCTACAACTGCTCCAGAGAGTCAAAAATCAATTCCAGTTACTCCCGTTGTTAAAAAAACTGCTTTACGAATCAAGCCCAAGGGTTCTACCGCAGAAGTGCCCTTCGAACAATGGAAGAATCAGATGAAGAAGGAAGAAAGCGTTGAAGGCTCAAAAGAAGAGTCTGTTGAGCCTGCTAAGCCTGAAGTGCCCGTCCAACCTGCTTCCATTCCTGAAATTCCTGTTTCTGTTCCTCGCACTCGCAAAAATACCGAAGAAGAAGTGAAGGTTGCTTCCACGCCGTCTACGCCTCTGCCCCCAGTTGTTCCAGAAGCCTCTCCTATCGTGACACCACGTAAAGATGTTCCTCCCCCGGCGGCTGAGGAGGTCACTGTGAGTGCTGCTGCACCACGCCGACTTGTTCCAGGTGGCCAAGTGAAGCTCAATCAGGGCCCAATTGTCAGAAAGTACACCAAGTCCGAGCTTTTGTCTTATCGTCCTGCTGTCTTGGAATTTAATCCTGCAACCTCTTTGATGGGTCCCATCGCCTCTGATGGCGGTGGAGGAGGTCATGGCAAGCAAAGCGGCGGCGGATGGAAGGGTGGTAAAGGTGAACGTGAGCCTCGTGAAAGTGGTAGAGGTGTTAATACCGTTGTTGAAAATGTCGGTGGCGATGGCTGGGGTAAAGAACAGCTCCCTACACCAACTGGTCGCAGAGGCAAGAACGCTCCTGCAGGACCAATGCCTAAGAAGGTGGTCTCTGACCCTCTCGAGAAGCTCACCATGGATGTCACCGCTATTCTTAATAAGATCACTCCGCAGACTTTTGAGAAGTTGAGTCAGCAGATCTTGGAGATCAAGTTAGAGGATACCAGCATGTTAGATCGCGTTGTGCAATTGATTTTCGAAAAGGCTGTCCAGGAACCCAACTTTACCTTCATGTATGCTGACTTGTGTCTCATGCTGAAGGAGAAAGGCACGAACTGGGTCTTCTATACTGTCGTCAAGAGCATGGATTCTGAACCTGAAGAGTATTTCTGGATTCGCGACTTCACTTTCCCCAATGAAGCAGCTACTTACTATTGCAAAGCTGATTGTATGGCAGCTATTCAAAGAGATGATGAAGCGCTCCAAATGAAGCCTTTGTCGAACACCCTGCAGCCAGAGTCTATTGAGTATATTCTTTACAAGAATAAACTCTATCGCGTAAGTTGTTCCTGTTAACTCTTTTCGATGCGTGGATTATGTTGATTAACATGTGATTAAACTATTGCATTAGATTGGTCATGAAGTTCTTTGTGATAAAGTTTGGTATCTCACCGCTGTCTCCTTTGACAAGGTTAGTGAGGACAAGAGAGGCCAGACCATGTTCGCTGATCCTGAGATCGCCAAGAAGGAAGCCATCGGAGAAGTGTCCTTCCGTGGCCGCCTTGCTCACAGCTGTGAGCAGGAATTTACTGCTTCTGTCAAGAATGAGAACATCGAGAGACTTGCAGGGGAACTTCGCAAACTACATGCTGAGCGTCAAACAATGTCTGAAGAAGAGTTTCTTCAAAAGACTGAGGAGATCGAAGAACAACGCGGCAGATTAAAGCGTCGCATGTTGGGTAACATCCGCTTTGTCGGAGAATTGTACAAGAAGAAGCTCCTCAACACTGATACCATGCATGACTGTATTGTGGAATTGTTGGGTAGTCCCGGCGAGTGGAAACCATCTTACGAAGAGGCCGATTTGGAACTGCTTTGTCGTTTCCTGAAGACTGTCGGTGAGTCGCTGGAGAGCAAGTCCACTCGTAACAAGAGCAAGCCGGAATTGGGTATCAAGTTCAATCAGTACTTCGACCGCATGCATCAGCTAACAAAGGACAAGAACGTCAATTCTCGTATTCGCTTCAATATTGAAGAAGTGATTGCGTTGAGAGAGAACGGTTGGCAGGCGCGTCGTGAGCAAGAAGGACCTAAGAAGCTCGCCGAGATTCATCAGCAAGTTCAAGCTGAACAGACTGCACCTCCTAAGATGGCTCGTCAACCTTCTTCGGGCAGCTTGAGCGGCCAGGGTGGTCGAGGCGGTGGAAACCGACGCGATTCTGACGATGCTCGCAACCCAGCACGAGATGCTGGCCGTGGTGGACGTAGAGATCGGGATGATCGCGACAATAGAAACAACAATCGAAGTGGTGGTGATCGTGATCGTCGCGGCGGAGTGTCTCCAATGACTCCTTCCTCTCGATCTCAACAACAACAGCCAAGATCTTCTGCTGTATCTGCTCCGGTTACAACACCAAAGGAGCCTATCACTTTCCAGGACAATTCCAAGCGCAACTTGGTTCGCAGTTCTCTTGAAGAGTATTTGTCTGGTGTTGAGATTGGGGAATTGATAGCCATGCTCAAGGATGACAGCAAGAGAGCGAGTACTCCATCTCTTTTGGCCTATTTGCTATTGGAGATCATCTCCAAATATGTCAACCTCAATAATGCCGCACAACAGAATAGTTTGCTTCGCCTTTTCGATAATGCTGATTTCATGAAGTTCTTCCAAGATTATAAATACGCTGTGGATGCGGCTTTGGAGAATTGTGAGCCTTTCAAGACGTTGCCTGGCACTGCGGTGGATGTCATTGATGTGAGTATCTCAAGGTTGCTATTCATTCTAACGGTGACTCATGGTTTTCGGTGTTGTTTCCATAGGCTCCTCAACGGATAGCTCGTATTCTGTCTCATCTCATCAAGGGAGGGGCAACTACTCTTGCCAAAGTGCAAGAGTTGACGAATGTGTTCAAGCAACAGAGTCTGGATGAAGACTTGGATGACCCCGAGATGATCGAAGCATGTTTCCAAAAGTTCTTGAAAGCATTGGAAGCCTAATTGTTTGATTCGATTAGCGCGGGCGTTAGTAGCATAGATGCAGTTTTGTATATGCAGGAGGGGAGAGGGAGGCAGAAGGAAAGTTCTCTGGATGACTGATTGTTGTAATCTTGAAGCATGCTCCTGTGATGCATCTCTTGTCTTTGCTTTGCTTCATGTTGTTGTTCTCTTTGTTGCGAGCAGTTCAGAAAACGATGGCATCAACTTGGATTACCTTACAAAATCAATATGACAGGTTGGTGGGAGTGCTCCATGGCATTGGATGAAGAAGTTTGACTATGAAATCGAATCTTAATCAACCAAGCCCATGGTTCTCCAATCACAATCAATCCTAATATATATTTTACAGAATATCTAGTAAGCAGAGAAGAAGAATTGATAAGGACAAGAACTGAATTGATTAAAATCCGTCGCTTTCATGCGCAGCGCCATGTGCTTGTCACGATATTGAGCGATAATAGAACTGTTGCAGAAAAGACGATGGTTATCATTCTGTCATGATAGATCATCTCAACCTAAGCGATGTGATTGGATCGCAACCAATGCATCGCCAAGCCTTCTCCAAGGACGGGGACAATGTCATCACAGCTCTCCTAATGGAGAGTGTTCGTCTGTCTCATTAGTCCGCATCGATCAGAGCTGTCTTACGATCAACATCAGCAGGTCTCCAACCCCATCATCATCTCATAAATCAATACGGAAGCAGACCTCTAACAACCACTAGAATAGTATCTACACCACAGGATAAAGAATACCAAAAGGAACTACCAAGAAACAAGAGTAGAAGAGGAGGATTTGATAGAAAAACAAAAGCAAAAGCGAGTGACGTTGTCATGAACTGAACTGTACGATAGGATGATGTCATGTCATGGTTCTGATCTTGTTGTGTTCACAGCAGTGATTGCTCTACGGCAGTGATCAGTTACAAGGAGGATTAGGTGGGCCATTCACTAGTTTGGAATCAGACGTCTCTCTGAGAAACTTGGCGTGAATCTGTTTTCGCATAATTACTGTCGGCGAGACCAAATGATGATCTGTTGGACTGAAGGCCAGGAAGCGCTCCGTGGAGTTATCAAAGTCGACGTCGACTAAGGTGGGAGATGGCGTGGAAGGCTTGGTGACAGGCGACCTCTTCGTGGGCGAGACCAACGGCGAGGGGTGGTGAAGAGGAGAAGGTTGGCCTCCTCGGATGGACAGCTGCCGAGCAGATCTCTCCAACACAATGAAAGAATCGGCATGAAGAAGCATATCCTCGCTAGGGGGGTCAGGTAAAGGTGTCAAATCCAATGCTAGTAATCCACTGCCTCTGCCGTGGACGTGATGATGATGATGGTGGTGGTCATCAGAAGACTTGCCTTCGCTATCATTGCTGCGACTGCCGAAAGAATATTTCTCTTCGGCATGAAGGTCAAGACTACTGCTTCTGCTGCTACCTGCTTTGAACTCTTGCTTGCTGTCCATGTCAAAGAAACCTGCTAGTCTAATAGTCTACAATAAAATGGTGGCGGTGGCCTCTGTATTCTATTGTCTCTCTGCTCTGTCAGTCTGTTATTCTCTTCTTCTCACCCTCTGACGTTGACAGTTGAAGGAACCAAATGTGACTTTTAAACCATTTTGTCAGTCTTTTCAGAAGGAGGTGCTTTTGAAGTTGTTCTCCTTCACCTCTAGACCTCTAGATCTAGACCTCTAGACCTTAGATGATCTTCAGGGATGCGCGGGGCAGTAATAATAACAGAAGGTCATGACGCTGTCTCAATCTTCTCCTCAGCGAAGAACCAATTAGTCTCCATTATTCACCTCGCTTTCTTTGCTATTTCCCCACATCTACCATGCAAAGAACGATTTTTGATCGCTCTGTCATGGATGGATTCCGTGGCTCACGAGTGGAATCGGTTGTCTCCACTGCCCATGGACGAAAGATCTTCCTGGCAGTGAATGATGGAGCAATCACCACCTATAACTGCTCCTTGGAGTCTAACAGTGCTGGCAGAATCTATGTCTGTAAAGATCAAGAGCTCTTTCGCAAGCCTAGTAAAGACAAGAAGTCATGCGCTCCCCTTCTCGCAGTCGAGGTGAGTGTGTCTCTCTCTTTGACCTTTTCCCAGTCAAATCATACCATATCCATATGACTGCTTTTGTGCTGGTAGAGTTGGCGTGCTGTGGTCTGCATAGCGGATGGTATCCTCACTGCCTATGACGCTCAATTCGGACAGGCGATAGCCTCCATCCCAGACAACAAAGGCGTGCATCTCTTTGCTGTCTATGAGAAGCAAGACTCTCTCCTCATTATCAACAAGAAGAAACTCGTGCATTATAGTTGGTCATCTCCTGGATTTCAACTGAGGAAAGAGTTCAATTTAGCTGATGTGCCCAAGTCTCTTCATCATATCGCAGGGACTGCTATTATTGGGTACAAGAAGTACTACGAATGTTTGGATTTATCCTCTGGTATTACTAGTCGATTAGTTGACTTTGAAAGAGAGCACAAGATGATCGCAGCTGAGATACCTGCCAATATCTATCGCAGTGAGCGCATTTTGATTTCAATAGGGCAGCAAGGCTTGCTCGTTGATCGTGACGAGATCCTCGCTGGTAGCTATATCTACCCTACAGAAAAGGTAGTACCCAAGGTAGATTGGGGAGCGCCGCCTAATGCTGTCAATGTCATGACGCCTTTCCTGTTGTCCACACTGTCAGACACCTCCGTGGAAGTGCATGATTTGCTGTCCCTCACTCTCCTGCAGAAGGTGGTAATCACATCTCTCAGCGGCTATGGTCTGACATTATCAGTTTGTTGTGAAGACATTACTCGTGGTCAGGCGGCAGGTTCACCTTTCTTGTATCACGCCTTCCTTTGCAATGGCGATCAAATGTTCGCCCTGAGAATGACTTCCTTGAGCAGCCAGGTCCACGATCTTGTGGCATATGGAATGTTTGAAGAAGCCATCCAGCTGTGCTCTCTCTGTCCTGTAGCAGACAAGCGAGACATTAATATGATTCAATTGCATGAGTCCGCTGCCAACACGATGATGAGCAAAGGAGACTATGAGAAGGCGATTGAACATTACATCCAAGCCCAGACAAGCTTTCTAATAGTCGCAAAGCAATTTCCAGACTTTATTCCCTTGTCTTTGCATGTGATGTTTGGTATCATGCAAACGACGAAGCTGGCTGGGACTATTTTGCAGAAAGCTGCGGCTGCTGCTGCGACTTTCTGTCAATATCACCGCCCTCGAGTAAGCTGACCTTTTGCTTTGTCTTTGCTATTGATTGTTTGACATTACATTTGCTGTCTGGTGGGATAGATGAACAGACGTGGTGAAAAGGCTGAAAAGATGAAAGAATTGGGAATTATCGCGGCTAGCTCAGTGTTAAATACATCTTACAGTATGAGTAGCAAAGCCAAATCCAGAGACTATTCTGAAGATGAGGTATTGCTTTCTTCTTCTTGTTCTGTGGATAGGACTAGCTTTAGACTAATACTGTGGGATCATATAGGACTACATCGCTGACCCCGATGAAGAGCTCAAGAAGTGTGTGTTGCTAGACAGCATGTTGCTCTTCGCTCTCATGCACTGTGCCAATGACCGCAAGCCAGAAGTCCTGCAGCTGCTTTCAGGACCAAATCGCTGCCAGATCGAGACATGTGCTGTTCTACTAGCTTCCCATGGCAACACCTACACTGAGGCTTTATTGTGGCTATATCGGTCTCAACATCAGCATGCGCGCGTCTTGCAAGCCCTCACAGAAGATAAATGTGTCGCGATTGGAGCATGGAGTCGTGATCAATTCTACTGTTGGACTGCTGATTATCTGCGCTGGTTGTGGTATAATGAAGAAGACAATACCTTGCCTCGACAGGCGCTCTTTGCTTTGAAGGCAGTGCTGGAATATGATGCTGAGCTAGGCTTGAGCGTGTTGGTTAGCAGACCCACTGGCAAGACTTCATTTGGTGGGAAAGGGGTGACGATAGGAGAAGTGCTTACTTTCCTTCGCTCTTGTTCCCCTCGTATTAACTATGGGCGAGGTTCTATTAACCTGGCTGTCTTCCGTGGAGGTCACAGTGCTATTAGCAGTAGCCAGCAGACCGTGTGGGCAATGGAGAATTCAATAGCACAGGTGCTTTCTTCCATCCCTTTGGCCACAGGACATGCTCTTGCTGTAGCCTTCTTAGAATGCTTAGTGGCCAGTGGTGAAGCTCCGCCTAGTCTACATGATGATTTTGCTCGTTTGCTGGTGGAGGGCATTATCCAATCGCCCTTCCCTCCCACCACACCAGCAGAAGCTCTCCCAGAAGATGCCGAAGATCTGCTGTTGTACAAGATCTACCGCAAGAAGTTGCAGGCGTTCTTAGCCAATTCCAATGCCTACCATCCTCAAGCCATCTCCAAGATGTTGTCAAAAGAGTATTATTTGGAAAATGCACTCATTTTGGCTAAATTGGGTCGTCATCGCGATGTCTTGGTCATCTACATCAAACACCTCAAGAAGCTGGACCTGGCTGAAACTTATTGTGATAAGGTCTACACGGTGCTAAAGGACCATCCTAGTAATCTTGCTATGAATATGAAGACAAGTTTGATGGGCATTTTGAACTCCAACATGCCGCCAGGAGTGACCATTGCATTGGACCTCGCCGCCACTCTCTCAGAACCTTCTGAGATCTATTTGATCATGTTCCAGGTCATTCTAGATGAAGAGGAAGAGGAGAATGAGAATGAGAATGAGAATGAGAATGGCAGTGATTCAGATTCGCTATCATCACCGCCTGCACAGCCCAGTGAGAATGTTCGTGTGGTAGTTTCCTTGGCTGAGAAGTATTTCGATCGTTTTGATGCCACCGCGCTGTTAGAATTGCTACCAAGAGACATTCCTGTGGCTTCGCTCTTGCACTACTTCCTCACTGTCTTGGAGTATGGTAATTGCAAGAGGCGGAACTTGCAAATCCTTCATCATCTCCTGCGAGTGCGAGAAGTTGCTGTGCGCACTTCAGACTTCATTCAACTCATACCTCAGAAATAGAAACCATGACGATGCGGACCTTGGGCTCCTTGGCCTTGGCTTAGTGTACTAGTAGTAGTAATATTGATATTTCCTTCCAATCATGTCATTTGAATTGGTTGCTTTTGGTGAGTATAGTTAACATGTGGTCGAACAGAACGACAACAAGTTAATAATTAGTCACTGTTCCACATGCACGATGATTTAAGACACGGTAACACACACCGCCCCGCATAATGATCAACTTTTGCTACAGTGTACTAGCAGTAATAGCTATGGAGCAGCTTACTAACTAACTAAATGAAAGAACAAAGACTCTGATTGGATGATGGCAAAGCAAGCTTTGCTTAAGTTACAAGGGAAGGAAGGAAGGTATGCAATGAAGGTGGGGGAGGAAGGAATTAGGATGAAGTTAATGCACTAACAGTCTCAGCATAGATAGTTGGGGTGCTTAGTTCAAGGAGAGGGAATGACAGGTGGGGAGGTGAATGATGAAGATGATCATGATGATGCAGACCAGCAAACAGACAATCCATGGCATTCAGAATGAACACCATCCACTGCTGCTTACTGACTCGCTTAGATAGAACCAACGGGAGGGAGGTAGAGAGGCTTCTTCACATGGCATTCAGCTCAGCACCATGATATGCAGTGCTAACTGCTTAGTTGCCATAGAGGAAAGGAAGACCAGTGATCAAGTGCTCGCCCTGGTACAGACCGCCGATCAACTGCTGAGAGTCGTGGCGGAGGAGCTCCAGGATGGCCAACATAGCCAGACGGCCGTGGTTGAGCTCCTGGTCCTGAGCCTTGCGGAGTTCCTCAGGGGTCTTGCCCTTGCCCTCAGTGTCGCCCAACACCAAGTAGCCACGGTAGTCCACGGCACCGATGAGGAAGAAGATCTGGAGCCAGCCAAGAGCAGGGACGGACTGGATAGCAGCGACACCGTTGGGGATGGAGTCGAAGGTGATGCCAGGAGCGATGTCACCAGGGAACTTGAAGATCTCAGGCACGATGTAGCCGAGGACAGCCAACTGAGCAACACGGCCGTGCTTCAGCTCAGACTCGCGGTACTGGTCGAAGGTAGCCTGGTCGATGTCCTTGGACAGACCAAGAGGATCGAAGAAACCAGCAGGAGCAGTGACACCAGCCTCGTTCTCGAAGGACATCTTGAGAGAAGAGGAGGTAGCACGGCGAGCCACAGGGGCGAAGGCAGAAGCGCCAATGAGAGAGGCAACGATAGCAAGAGCACGGAACATTTTAGTGGTGGCAACGTGGAAGACTTCAGACACGCTCTGTTGCAGTTGTGGATAGCCAGCAGCGGCCTGCCCAGCGAGATCAACTTCATGACCTACCCCTCCGACACTGACAGCGAGGACGAGGCCTTCCTCCCCGAAGAGGAAAGCGATGAGGAAGAGGAAGAGGAAGAATTAGATAGTGAAGAAGAGTGTGAGGTAGATAGCAATGAGGAGGAGGAGGAGGAGGAGCAGTCCCCCAGCAAGGCGAAGGAGGAGGTGATGGTGAGCGACCACAGCGACGATCTGCTAGCACAGGAGCTCATCGACAGAAGCATTGCCATTGATCCGCAGGACTACGACCCTGACCTCGTAGACTCTCCTCTCAGCGTGGACAGCGCCTTCCTGCCCAGCGTGTCCCGCTACTTGCAAGAGAAGGCGCTGACGATCTCGTGGGCCAGAACCACCTTCGACCAAGACATCGCCAAGGAGTACGCTGACTTCGTCATATCGCAGCTCTCCCTCTCTCTCAAGTCACTGCCAAAGTAAGTCTCTCTCTCTTCCTCCCCTCTTGCTCTCTCTCACTGACTGACTGACTGACTGGCTGCTACCTGTGCTATGCTATGATGTGTTGTGCTATGATGTGCTGTGGTGAGGGTAGCATCTGGAGTCGCATGGCGGGTAGAGACCTGGGGCTATTAAATGCTTTCTATCTGGCTCAGAGCAAGCCTCCACTCTCTCCTGTCGAAGAGCAGCTAGCACAGAGCAACAGTGAGAGAGCCAGCACAGTGACGATGATCACCGCCATCAAAGACCTCGTGGACGTGCTCAAGACCATGCAAGAGAGACAGAACCTCCTCCTGCTAACACCTCCTGACCTCTCGCTGCAATCGTCAGCTTTGGAGCCTCCGCCTACAGTCCCCAGCCACACTGCCCCCGCCTCCTCCTCCTCCTCCTCTGCCTTCCATCTCTCCGCCATCGCCAAGCTCACTCGACAGCTGAAGAGAGCGTCGACGAAGATCACGTCTCTGGAGGAAGCTCTTGCCGTGGAGAGAAGACACTCTTCTAACTTGGAGGCGAAGGACAGGAAGATGCGCGAGCTGGTGGTGACCTTGAAGAACGTGTCGGAGCTGGACGATGCGGGCATCTCCATGCTAAGAGAGCTGTCTCACTCCAGGTCTTCTGTTAGCGACCCCGTGGTAGCCACGACAAGGTTAGACCGCCATCGAGGTGATACAGACAGAGGCCAAGCGACTCTCTGGTCCTCCGCTGCGGAGAACAATGTGCAACAGAACAATAGCAATAGCAGCAGCTACTTGTTGGATCGATTGGTTGCAGGGAATGACAGCGAAGACGAGAGCCTCTTCGAACAAGAGAACTACTCGCCCTCCTTGGGCAAAAGGAAGAAGTCCCTGCTGGGTCTGACCTCTGCAGCCAGCGAGGGACGAGGAGAGAAGCCCAAGCGACAGCGCTGGGAAGGCATGCAGCAGACAGTTCAGCAACAGCAGGAGGAGGAGGAGCAGGTAGCAGACAGTCGAACAGCTGGTGACTCACAGCCACACGATCATCATCGAGCAGGGCAGAGTGACCACACTCCTCTGCGCAACAGATGATGAACAACAATACTGCTACTGCTACTGTAGATACTATACTATACCAGATGACACTACTGTAGGCTAGTCTATGTAGGCTAGCTAGCTAGTCTATTAGTGACAACAAGGCTAAACTTTCTTTACAAATCTTCATCAACAATCAATCAATCAATCCATGTCTATTGTGTGCTATTTCTCGAGGAGGAGCAGGAGCAAAGGGGTAGAGTGCTCGCTCAGGTGGAGGCCTTCTTGAGCTGGTACCAGCTGGTCTCGGCCTTCTTCTTGAGCTTGAGGAGGAACTTGTCGGCCTTCTTGAGGTAAGAGCAGCCTTCGATCTCAGCGAACAAGGGGCCGATCGAGAGCGCGTAGGGCTTCTCCTCGCTGGTGAACTTGAAGGTGAAAGACGTCTCATCCGACTCCTACCACAACACAAACACACCACATAGTACACACACACACAGTGAGTGAGTTAATGGGCAGTGAGTTAGACTTCTCGTGAGCTCCCTCACCAATGAGATAGAAGAGTCCTCGATCTCCGAGGCGTTGTTGAACTCAATGTAGATCTTGATGTACTTGGTCTCGTCCACCCAGGAGTAGGAGTCCAGCGCAGAGACGATGACCTTGCCAGAGTCCTTGGGCAGCGGGGAGGTGCCCAGCAGGCGAGGCTCTTCTTTTCCATCCCATTGTGGGCCATCAATCTTCTTGCCGTGGGCGTAATAGTAGGAATTCGATCCCTTCCGACTGATATTCTCCTCCAAGGCTGAGGAAGGCTTGGTACCGTCTTGAAGCGTCTCTTCACTGTCAGACATCTTCTAAATACTCAAAGTAGAGAATAGGAAATCACAAGAAGAGGTAACACAGGCAGGGGGTGGGGGGAGAGAGGTGAGGGGTGAGGAGGGGCAGTGGGAATGTCTTCTGCCCGATGCTGTCCTGATCACCAAGTTCTCGAACTTGAGTGACAGCACCGCCAGGACTCCAGAAAACCAGATTCTAGAATTTATTATTAGCCCCACGCAACCGTTGCAGGCGGTTGCAGTTCCGGAGTTCAGTTAGAGTTCAGTTCAGAAGCGGAAGAACTCTTCTTTTGCGCAAATCTTCCCAACCTTGGAAACTGAAAAAGTCTCCTTCCTTGAACTTCGTTGAGTAAGCCACTAGTCCCTCCACTGCCCCGCTTGGCCTCTCATGGGCTCCTCTGCCTCGACATTATCGAAAGACCAGAGCATCGACCTCACCAAAGATCTGCGAGAACACTACGAGCGCTACAAGAGTCAAGGTCTCAGTGATGCAGACATTCATCAGAAACTAATAGCTGATTATGATAAGAAGGTGGGGCAAATTCATACTCCCACCTCGAAGGCGAAGGCTGAGGCCGGCGCTCATCAACTGGGCAAGAACCCCTCGAAAAGTGGTTTGAGCTCAAGAAGAATCCCTCTGGGTGAAGGTGCTAGTGGAAAGCACGCGAGAGTGGGAACTGCTGGCGGTCCGGGAGGGGGAGGGACCAGCAAGACCCCCACTCGTCGCAGATCCTTCGACACCAACGCTGCCAATCGCAAACCAGTTCCTCCTCCTGTTGTTGACGCGACAGTCAAAGCTACTCCCAACTCCTCTGCGAAGGTGGGCAACTCAGAGAGTACTGAAAATACGGTTAAATCTGCACAGAGTGTGCAGGCAATCGCTGGTGAGCATCCCCCACTCTCCGGCGTGGCGTCTGACGCTGCATTGCAATCTGCGCAAATCGTGGTGGACAGCTGGGACAGCGTTACCACTCAACCCTTTTGCAACCTCTGTCAAATGGCATTTAAATCTGAAGCTTTCTTACAAAGACATGTCAAATTCAGTGATCTGCATATTCAGAATGTGAAGAAGCAGCAACAAGCTAATAACGAGGGTGTAGCCGCCGCGGAAGTGGTAGTGGCACCTGCTCCGACCGTATCCACGCCACTGTTAGTAACACCACAAGATCCTAAACCAAAGGAGAATCCTTTGCAAGATGGGTTGTTAGTTGCAGTGGCCAACCAAATCGAAGGGCTTCATTTCAAAATGCTCTATACTGGCTCGAAATTCTTTTGGCGTACGCAAGACAATGTTGATTTGCATTTCTTTCATCATATTTTACCAGATGTTATCGAAATCGTAAGCTACGATTGTGTCAGAGGAAAGGAAATGAATCGCATTTATTTGGATTATGGTTGCGTTTGGGACAATGCTCGCCATAATTATCATAAGAATACCCGTGATGCCAATCCTATCGTGGAAGAAGAGAGCAAGCGACAGATATTAACCACCTATATCTTGCAACGCTTGCAATTATCTACCATAAGTAATCAGATTGCTGCTATAACTGATCATGACACTCCCGTGGGCTCCACTGGTATGTGCTTTGCTAAACTCAGTGGAGATGAAAAAGATCGCTCCCCTGTGTTAGAGAAGCCTCCAATAGTACTTGTGCCTGTTGTAGTTACGAGACGAAGAAGAACCAATGCAGAAGAGATTGAAGCGACCATATCCTCATTGGCAGACGATCGAAAAGCCTTGTCAGAAGCAACAGGGATGGCTGAGAGAATCGCTAACCTTGTTTATAGCTCCGCCAACCAAATCGCTTCGAAGAAATGGTGGACAGATTTTAATCGACCGCGCAAGCTTTGGGTCTGGGCCATCCGAAGAGTTATTCGTCAGAAACTCGTGGCTGAGACCAAGAAGATTCTTCTGGCTCGTGCTGCCGCGAAGGAGAAAGAAGGATTGAAGTAGCTCTGCTCTCGTTCCATTTCGTTTTATGGTTTTCCGCACTTCTGAGCATTATTAAAGTTTGGAGCTGTATTGACAAGTTATTATTTACATTCATTTCACAATAGTTTGGGCAGACGATATATTTATTTGGGCTTCATTGTGTTTCAATACTAAGTTGTGTGCCGAGGCCTTAGGAAGTAGTTCTCTATAATGATAAGTAATCCTGATTATCATTCGATTGGCCGTAATTCAGTCATCCAACAAAGCCTGAACCATCTCAGATGGCCAGCCCAAGGCCTCGGCCTTCTCTTCCAGTCTCTCCAGCACGTGCAGCCTTGAGATGACGGGCACAACGACTTCCGACAGCTCCGGCTCCAGTTGAAGCGCGACCTCGTAGTATTCGATGGCGCTGCGCAGCTTTTGCGATTCAGCCAGAGCGTCACCTGCTCTTCTCCAAGCCTGGCCATCAATCATCAATCATATTATTAACCGCAACACATAATGATAGAGAGGCAGGTGGTCAGAAGGAGAACGAGTACTGTATTCTACCTGAGCAAAGCCTGGCAGCAGCACTGTGGCTGTGAGCAGGTCCTGCAGCGCCCTTAGCAATGCATTCTCATACAAGCTCCAAGTCAAAATCATCTTTCCAAGTAGATCGTTAATTGTCGTGGGGATTGAACCTTCTCGAGGTTCCGGCCACATCGCCTTCCCTTCTGCCCATCGAGGCGACTGGTCGAGTTGCTGGTACAGACCATTCACACGTTGCAACAGCTCCAAAACAACATGTTGATTAGACGACGAGGTAGACAGCATCTCCAGCACTTTGACCAACATCTCATAGGAAGGCAGTATGACTTGCGCCACGTTGGCGATGTCCTTGTAGCGCAAGCGACAGGCATAGGCGCGCTGCAACAATGCCGTGCCGCGCATGACTAGCAAGACCCCCTCCTGCTCCTTATCTCCCAAAGACAGCGCCTTGTCATAGCACTCGATGGCTTGATCCACTTCTCCACTGCGCAAGTAGATGTTCCCTTCATCTGCTCGTCAGCCCCACACAGTCAGCATGTGGGCAGTCACATTACACACGAGGTGAAGAGAGACTTACAGTTCAGCCTCAAGACATCCGCAGAGGTCATGTTGATGTCAATGTGTAGCGTAGACTGCAGCAACTCCACGACCTTCTCCACTGATCGCACCATCGTGGCCTCGACGAATCCGCCCTGCGGGGTCAGCACGCGCACGTTGGGGCCCTTGTTGCACCTACCCAGACAATTCACAGCGACGACAGGGATGGTGGATGGCGTCAGAAAGGTGAAAGTGGCCATGGTCGCATCGCTGCCCTTGTCTCGACAGTACTTGTTCGTGCAGACGAAAACCTGGCCATGTCCGCCACCCACAGCGCTGGGCTGGGAGTCTGTAGAAGACATCCGCCACAAGCGACCAGGGAATAGACTAGACTTAGAGAACTCATAGGAAGAAGACAGCACACAAAGCAAAGCGAACAGCCATAGAGAAGTAGACATAGTTCAATTCCATACCAATCTCCCCTCCCTGTTAACAACAATTTGGGTTTTCTATTGGATCAAATTTCTAGACTAATCACCAAACAAGCTACTTCATTGTAGCAATCTGGGCGACTAGCTCAATTGGTAGAGCGTACGCTTAGCATGCGTGAGGTATGGGGATCGAAGCCCCAGTTGTCCAACCCTTTTCCCGGCCAGTCTTTAACTGTTTTACTGGGCAATGATTTGGTTGCATTGCATATAGAGCAGATTGTTCAATGGGAGCTCAGTCCTTCTTGCACTGTTACTTCAACGGGACTACAGCTGCTCTGCTGCTGCATAAAACCTCGTTCGTTCATCATTTGAAGTATTACTGTATATAGTGGTGGTATGCACTTCAACTGCTCAAGCCTTGCATCAGAGTTAGTGTCAATAGGACAACGACTGGAATCATACTTTGCGAATCCAACCATCACATGAATTTAAGAAACAACCAGAAGACTAACACACACACACACAACATAGATCATTTCATTTCTACTTCTAATTTTCCATCACCCTCACTGTGGAGAGGAGCTGGGAGGAGGTTGGCCAGGCTGTCTGTGAGGTAAACGTTGCTCACCTCTCCCCCCACTGCCTGATCGTGCGAATAGAACAAACTGCCATCCCTCCAGAATGCTTCCGTCTCATACTCAAAGCTCTGCATGAGCAGTGCTGGGTTGGTGACATTGTATCCCGCTTCTACTAAAATACGTGCCAGACGATTGTCACAGCGTGGCACTCCCAGGAAGAAGTCAGTCCTCTGCACCACTTCCTCAGCCATGGGCGGGTGGAAGATCCAGGTGTCTTGACTGTCCGTGCGGAAGGAGAACGTCGAGTCGCTCTCATAGGCTTCATCCTCCAGCCGCGCGATCTTCTTCCACTTCAAGAGCGCCAACACCGTCTTCTTGGGCAGCGAGAGCTTGCGGAGCAGTCTGGTAGCGTCCTCTGCGATGTGAATGTCCGCATTAGCTAATACACATAGAGAAAACAAGATGAGCAGGCGCAGAGCAAATCACACTATCATCAGTCATCCCTCACCAATCATCACCAATTTCCCCTGAAGGTATTCATTGGCGAAGCGGAAAGCTTGTTTGAAGGTTAGTCTTTCCTTAATGACGTGCTGATGAACTTTCTTCTCGACTGCAGGGCCAAAGGAAGTCAAGTCGTAGAGCTCTTCTGTCAAGAGGTAGATGGCGGAGATGTTGTCGTTGGCGAGATTCTTGCGCAAGACGAGGTCGACCAGTCCTTGGCGATCTCTCCCTTGGCACTTGAAGTACTGCACTACCAAGACCAATTCATGACCCTGTTCGTGACTGCTGGCGACTTGCTTCCAGTAAGGGCGATTGATCCATTGGATGAAATTGAAGACGTCAAGCGAGACGTCAGAGCTAATCTGTGCGATTTTGCGGTCCATCGCGTGGCCGCGGGCAGACGAGGCTTGAGTCACGGCGGCCAAGACAATGTTGAGCAGATGATCTCCTCGCTCCTGTGCGTGCCTTATAACCTTGATCAGTTCCGCCTCGCTCTTTCCCTGTTGACGCCCAAGGCTGAAGGGCCAGAGACCTCGCGTTTGCAGGATGTCTTGCAAGACGATCACACTCTGCATGCTGTGCGCGGACCATTCTATCGTGGACAGCCAAGTGATGAAGATCAAGAACTTGTAGTAATTATGAACAGATTGCTTCACGAAGGCAGGATTAATGCGCCCCAATCCCAGCAAACTGGACCACATCACCAGGCAATCTTCCGCTGAGCCATATCTCTTCAAGGCAGAGAATAGATTGATCTCCACGGAGGGGAGACTGATTCCCGGGAAATACACACTTCTTCTCTTCTTGTGGGCACCAGTGCGTTTGCTCAATCGCTGCACCAATGTTGGCAATTGGAAGCGTTGTTGAACTTCAGGCTCGAGCGTGTCAAGTAGCGAAGTATTGTAGCGAGTGCGCAGCTTGTCTTCGTAGGCCAAGATGGCGCTTTGAATGCAAATAGGGCCGAAAACGGTCTTATCCTCCTGATACAAGCTTGCTATAGCAAGGCAGGTATAGGCCATGGAGTCTTCCACCTCATAGATGTTCACAACAGAGCAGTAACGATAGGCTTCATCGTATCGCCCCAACTGCACTGCAGTAAACCCGAGCTCCAGAAGGACTAGCGCAGTCGTCATGCGGTCTGAGGTATTCTCTGATTGCAGGATGCGGACGACGCTCTGTCCTTCTCGCAAGGCACTTTCATAGTCTTCGTCAGCCAGGAAAGCGTGGAAGTTAGGCAGCAATGCTTCCGCACTGGAGGCAGACATCTTGTGCTTCATAGACCTTCTGGCACTGTAGGCAACCATCTCTTCCACCAGGACGGAGTAGTTGAGAGCAGAGAATTGGATATCCTGTGCACTGTCTGCTGGCCCAGTCTCTCCCTGGACTGTCTGTTGCTGACCAATGTGACGGTCAACTATGTGAAGCAGATGATTGCCTGGCTCGTACCCTCTGCCCTCCATTTCCTTTCTCGCCTGGATATCAATTAAGACATCTTCATGGATGGCTCGGCAGTACTTGCTGTAATCTCCTTCATCCCAGACACTCTTCCAGCTATGGTTCGCACTGTATTCATCGGGGTGATAGATGGAGCTGCAATAATCCTTCCAAAAGGCAAATAGACGAGGCCAAGGCAAGGAGCGATTGCCTCGTTGAACCTCTTGATTCCAGCCCTGCAGCCCATAGTATCCTGCAATAGGATCTTCACTGTTATCCTTATCTCCGTTCACATGATGGCGAAGTCGACGATTTACATGGTTTCGGTAATACAGCTGAGCCAATAAATGCCGCTCATCTTCTAGAATAGGGAAACTGCTCTCTTCTAGATGCCAATTGCCATCAATGTGGTTAGGCAAGTGAAATCTTGTCTCCGCGATGCGGCGCTTGTAGGCCTCATCGAAGCGTTGACTATTCTCTTCTCTGAGAGAAGTGCGCTCCAATTCCATGGTTTTGTTAATGGGATGATGATTCCATTGCATTAGCTCGCAGTAGTCCAGGAATTCCTCGTATGTCATAACAGTTCCTCTCAAGGAACTCTCACTCTCAATCTCACTGTTACTGCTTGGGCCATTTGATGCTGTGGACTGCCTGCTTCCAACATTCAGATTCATGTTATGGTGGAGATGCGCAGAATAGGCACTTGTGAGATATTGCTTGCTATTTGTAAAGCCCAACAGACGCTGCAAGAAGCGAGTCCAAGTGTACGGCACGAACATGTCCTCCCAGAGCAGATCCTCGCTCTTGACCAGCTTGTCCACCATGGAGGCATAGAACACTTTGTCATAGTACAGGCGCAAGGCGATATCGAGATAGTCAACAATATTGACAGCCACCAACTCCGGAATATTCATCGTGCGATAGAAAGCATAGCCCATGCGTCCGCGCAGGTATTCTGTGGGCAAGGTGATGTAGGGCTTCTTCAAGATAATCGCATCAGCTGATGTGCGAGACCCATCAAACGGAAAGGGATGGATAATCACGTCTGAAATTCGAATCAGATTATAGAAATGCTCGCTGGATACTCTGGGGATGACGTGAAAGCGATGCTGATACGCTGGATGGAGTTGGTTGCGGATGCGCTCCTCGTAGACTTTCGTCCAATACTCCCTCCTCCCGCCCGTCAGAATGATGTGGACATGATCAGGTGTGGCGTAAAGTATCTGCACGAGAATCAAATCAAAGAGTGGGACAATCTTGAAGACACTTTGCGGCATAAAGTAGACGAAGGCGTTGCTGTCCTCAATTCCGATGAAATCTGCTTTGCGGAAGGTGCGGATGGATCCGATGAGTTGAGTGAGGTTCACTTCCTGCAGAACCACCTCAGGAGGCATATGTCGATAGTAATGAATGCCTTGGCCTTCTAAATGGACCACTTGCTCTGCGTAGGCATGATGAGCGCCTGTGTGGAGACGAGTTCGAAATGGTGACTCCATGGCATCAGCAGAAATGAAGTAGTCCACCATATCACCATTTCCTGTGGTAACAGGATTCCCCCAGAAGGCGAGTTGAATGGGTGCAAAGCGAGAGTGGCTGAGGAAATGATTGATGGGCTCGCCCAGGACGTCAGCGAAGACCAGCACATCCAAAACCAAACTTTGCAGCTTGCGCACAGCGTCCTCATGCACTAGACCAATCTCAACGACTTCATCACATATCTTGTAGAAGACAGGAGAAACAGGCTTGCTGTCTGATCGAGCCACACACAAACAGACGATTTCGAACTGGAATCTTGGCAAATGGGTTATAACTCCATCCAGCAAGAGGCCGTGAGGCTCAAAGATCCCGAAGAACTTGGAGATGAAGCCAATTCGTTTTCTCTGATGAAAGAAGCCCACAACAGAGAGAGAAGGTGCACCACTTTCTTTGACTGGCGGGGACATGATCTCTGAGAGACTTCTGCTTTCATGGCGAAGAAAGTGTTGGAGGGAGTTGTTTGCTAATAAACGAGGAGCAACGTGACCCACAGACGCAATCAACAACTCATAGATGCGACTAATTATTCGCTGCAAGTGATAGTCATTGATGCCACGGAATTGAATGTAGAAGTGGATGCGATCCAAATTGGACAACAGTGGGATCTTGGCGATGGCTTTGCCAGCTTGCAAGTCACTCAACAGCTCTTCCAGCACACGAGATGCATTGCGATATAGATAAAGCCTTTCACTCAAGGCACTGTCCCAAGAAAGAGCCACAGGAGAAGTCATCAACACTTTCCGCAGCTTCAACACTGCGACTTGTTCTCGCGGATGGTGCAGAGTCGGTCTGCTCAGAATGGCCTCTATTGCACGAGACACATAGGATCGAGCAAGGTCCAGCTTGCCGTCATCTTGGTAATACCCCGCGAGGTTGCCGAGGGCGTGCACTAGATGAGGGTCGATCTCCAGAGCCGCTTGCAGCCAGAGCACTTCCTCCGCTTGGCGGCCTATCGAGCCTAGCAATGCACCGAAGTTATTCCGAAGACCAGCATCACCTGGTAAGTTAGGAGCGGCTATTTCATAATAGTGAAGCGCTTCTTTCACTTTCCCCAAGCCTTGATAGGCCGCGGCCAGGTTAGCGTGGATGACAAAGTGATGAGGATTCAGTTCCAGCGCATGCAGATAATTGCTCACAGCTTCATCGAGTCGATTCTGATGATGCACTGCCATGCCCAGCAAGTAGCGCATGGAGTATTCCTGGGGGAAGAGCTGCACGGCTTGCCTGGCCAAACTCTCTCCTACAGAAAACTGACCTCGCCCTATTTCAAGCTCTATCAGCAGCTTCCAAATGCGCTGATAACTTGCATCGTGCTGCAAAACCTTGTGGCAATAGTCGATCGCGGTCTCTGAGTGCTCCGCCCAATTGGCCTCCACAATGGCGAGGTTGGCGTAGAAGAGGGTCGTGTCCCGCGAAGGCAGGAAGAGATCGAGGCGTTGTAGTTCCTGTCCCAAGGAGCGAGCCTTCTCAATCTGACCCATGGAGCGCAGGGCCTCGAGATAGTTGGCCACCACAGAGATGCTGTTGTAGCCAGACAGGCGGAAGTACTCCTCGAAGTGGTGGAGGGCAGCCTCGCCATTGTTCTCGAACTTGAGCAAGAGAGCAGCTATGGAGAGGTAGTAAGAGACACACGAGGGACTAAGGTGAGCACACACAAAGACTGCCCATAGAGGGACTAACAGGCTTACCGAGCAGTTGTCGACCTTCAGCATGCTGCGGATGCTGCGCCACCGCCTCCTTGGCCAACTCTAGACTCTTTCGATCGTTCCTGTTGGCCAAATCAGCGGCTTGGAAGAGCACCTCGAGCAGAGTGTCATCATGTAGTGACAGGACAGCCTCTGCTTTAATTGAGACAAACAGCAGAACAAACAAGAGCAACACAATCCACCCCATCTGCTTCTCTTTCTACTAGTCAGTCGCTATGCTCTTCTTCTTCTCTGTGCTGAGCTCTTCTTCCTTGTCCTCTTCCCCTCACTGATCACTGACTGCTTTTGCTCTTCTCTCACTCGAAGGGCCACAGGGAAGGATCACAGCGTGACTGAGACAGACTGAAAGAGAACTGAAAAAGATTGAAAGAGAACTGAAACCATCGCCTGGCTTTTCTGGCCTCCCAGTTTGGAGATCTAGACATTTGGCAACTCTATGGGAAGTGCGGCAGTTAGCAAGTCCACTGTGTCTACAGCATTATATCCACTCCCACTCTGTACAACACACTGTAGACCATTAGATGAGAACATCTGGCAGTAGCGTAGAGGTGAACCACCTAGCGCTCTCGAGGAAAGAGCTTAGTCTACAGTATAACAACAAGTCACAATGAGATTAAGCCTCCTAGTCCCTCATGATGAATATCATCTACGAGGCTGTGCAGTACACTGACACCAGACAACACTGACGACGAGGCACTGGTGGCAGACTCCTCTACACACTGTAATACTGTAGGGTGTCCAAGAGAGATGATTTGAAAGACCTAATCAAGTAATGAAATAAGCGATTTTCACTATTCCAGTCTACACACAATATGTACATTAACATGAGAGGAGAGAAGCATTGGTAGTCCCTCAGTCATCAGTCAGCCTCGACCAACCGCATGAACTGAGACGTCTGACTTCGAATAATAGCTCGAATAGTCAAAGCTCCGAAGAAGCACTCGATAATCTGTTAACAGACAGAGACTTCCATCACAGCCAGTATTCTCAAAGTAATCACTTCAACAAGCAATCAAAGCATACCAGGAAGATGAACATCAAGGAGCCCAGGATACGATCAGCAGGGAAGAACGAGGCCTGGAAGTACGCCAGGAAGGTGACGAGGGGCAGCTGTGGGAAGAACGTCATCAGCAGGAAGGTCGACAGCCGCGGCACCTGAAAAAAGTGTGTGTGGGGGAGGGGATTAGCGAGCAACGTCACCCCCCATACAGCAGCAGAATTCACTTACGCTCTCCATGAGGTTGCCAGAGTAACCAGAATAGGCACGCACTGGCTCCATGATGAACCAAATGCAGTAGACCACGATGGCTGTGTAGTACTCGTAGGACAGCGCCTTCTTCACAACCACGTACCCCATGAGCACAGCGAAGAGCAAAGAGAAGAGCAGATTGTAGTGCAAGAGAATCTGCAGAGGGAGACTGGACAAGCGAGGCTTATGAGAAACCTTGTTCTCATTGTGAACGAAATCTATCAGATGATCACTTCGACGCATCCTCCCATCAGCTATTTATATATTGTTTGATTTATTGTTTGATTTATTGATTTTATTCCTTATTGGCAGAATGTTGTCGATGGATTCCATATCAGATTCCATGGAATAACTTGGAATTCCGGAATTTGTCGATATGAAGGTGGAAGGACAAGGAGAAAGCAATGAGTGTCTGGCAGTTGAATCGAGATATTCTTCACTGTGTTTACGCAGAGTGGTTAGTCTGGAGGGATCTGTCAGTCTTGGATGTCGCCTGTGTGGGCAAGGAGGATCGAGAGGCCTGGCTGTCTTCCTTGGCTTCCCTCAGGAAGACCAACAGCTTCATGGAGAGAGGATTCTCCGATAGGAAGGGCATGCTCTATTCTGACAAGATCGACCAGTGTCTGTTTGACGAGGCTATCAAGAGGTTGTATGGCTGGCTGGCTAGTCGCAGAGTCTTCTGTGTGGAAGGCTTCCCTCTGCGACTGCCTCTGTTGGAAGAAGTGCAAAGGTTTCACTGCCCTGCTCTTCAATCCATCGTGATAGAGCAGGTCTGGTTCTCCTCGTCCTACTCCTCCCAAGTGGAGAGGCTTCTCTCAGTCTTCTTGGCCCAGTGCAATGCACTGCGAGGTCTGGCCTTGGAGCTGCCCAACATGACTGAGGAAGAAGATCCAAATGAAGCTGAATCTGATGGGGACATTAGTGAGACTGTCCTTCTAGTCTTGGTGGAGAGCTTGAGAGAGAAGTCTCTGAGTCAGATCGCTCTGTGGGGTAGTGCCTTTGCAGGCCGTCGCCTTGCCTTGACAACGATTCTCCTCTCAAAGCACGCCTCCTCTTTGCAGGAGATCAACCTGAGAGTGGATGATGGAGTAGAAGCGATCATGTCCGCTCTGCTGGAGAATCAAATCCATCTGAAGGTATTGAATGTCTTCTTGCCTGGAGAGGATTTGCAGTCGTTGGATTCCTTGTTGTTACCCTATCTCTCCTCCGCTGGTGACTTGTTAGAGACGCTGCAGGTTGAGTGCTGCAGTGGGTCGTACTTCGATATCGAGCACATCTTGATCGCTGTTGCAGCATCTTGTCCCAAGTTAGCTTGCTTGGTGATGCGCAATGTCGAGCCATGCAGTGTTGAGATCCTGCGCCATCTCTATGAACACTGCCCACTTCTCCAGGACTTGTTCATTGAGGGAACTATCACAGCACATCACACAAGTAGTGTTGTGTCAATGACGTTGAGTGGCTCCAGTGAAGACTGGGCGGCTTGCTTGTCTCATGCACTGGCTAGAAGTCCTTGCAAAGAGGTGATGCTAAGGCTAGAAGAAGATTATGATCCAGTGCCAAATAATCTCCAATCCGTGCTGGAGCCTTACCGTATTTGTTTATCTTCTTCCGCACCTGAGGCCTCCTTGGTCGCCCTGTTGAATGATCTTCCTAACTTGAAGTGCTTGTGCCTTCAACTAGACGTGGCGACTGTCTACACTGATGCTACCTTGTCAGCAATCAAAGCGCATACGAAAAGTCTCGTAGAGTTGTGCTCACAAATTTCTTCCTTCGGCCGTCAAGCTTTCAAGTTTTCTGACAAGATGCTCAGTGAGGTGATCGAGGCCTGCCAGCAGTTGAAGAGCCTCACAGTGCATTGTTGCGGACTGCAGAGTCTTCTGGCTGTATCGAAGCACTCAAGTCTGAGAATGGTTTGCTTTCCCAAAGCTCAGCCAGTCTACAAGAAGGCAGTGGAAAGGCTGTTGCTTGACGAGGAGGTGGTATGGCCTGACTCTCTTCAAAAAGGGTATTTCTGTGACTCTCAATCCAGCAAGTGCTATCAGTTCAATCAAGAGTCACACAAGTGGACTGTGAATAAGTGCAGCAATACAGCAACTGGCAGAGCAGGTACGAAAAAGCGCCGCAAAACCCGCAGATTCTTGTAAGCACTACGCTACCTCGTCCATTCTCGCAGAGTGGTTTATAATGACCAGTCTACAATGGAATGAACTTTGTCATGTGCCTCTGTTCTTCTTCTTGGTTGTGTATCTCAGAAAATGATCTAAATTATGAAGACCATCAGAAGTAGAGTTGACATCTTTTCAGTATAGCTACGTACCGTTCTAATATAGTGCCTCTAAGTAATGAACGGTCTTTGCTGAGAATATATTCCTGTGGAATACGAAATTCCATGGACAGGACAGGGTAGTTTGCGGGCTTTTCGTTTCCCCGCGTAAGGCAATACTTCAGCTGTAGACTGCAAAGTCAAACACCATCATCACTCACAACCATCACATCCACACGAAAGAAATTCCATGCACTGCTACGCTAATTATATTAGATCTAATTATATTGTGGAATAGTTAAGTTAAGAGGAATTATCCTCAAAGAAAGAACATGATTCATCCCAAGTTTTCTCGAGAGATCGACTTGTCGGACATCGACCACGCCATCGACCACAAGGTGGACATCTTCTTGAGAATCAAGGACCCTACTATCCGTAGCTTATACGATAAATTTATTTTGAGCCGTCCTCTCTCCTCGTCCTTCCTCCTCATCAGCCTATCTCTCACGGCTATCACCTTTCTCTATCTTGCCTGGACGATTCTCAATTATTTCACTGAGGAATTTGCTGTCTACGAAACTGTTAATAATTCTATTCTTCTTCTGTGTTGTGTTGTTTTCTTGGTGCTTCTTTGGTCATTTTATTTCATGGTAGTGGTGGTGCGGGGCGGCAGGTCTGTCTTGTCTTCGCATCGCATTACCGCCACTTTCTTCCTGGCCAGCCATCTCTTCATCTCCTACCACCATCTCGTTCGAGTGGTCAAAGGAGACTGCAATGAGAGTGGACATTGGTATTTCCACTTGCATTGCGATCCTTTTGCTGAAGCGCATGGACTGCCCATGGAGAGCACTTTGCTTGTCATGGCCATGCCTTTCATCCACGCCATCTCTTCTCAAGGCATGCAGTTCACATGGTCACTTATCCTGTGGTTTATTTCATTAGCTCTCTTGGTCTTTTCAATCTGTTATTTGAAGGCCACGGAGTCGATCTTTCTGGTTTTGCTCTACTTTGTCGGCAGCCCCACTTTTCTTTTGGCCATAAAGCGTCAGAGCTATCTGATCTTCTTCATGAAGATGAAAATGGATGCTATTTTACAAGAATCGAAGAAGGAAGCCGAGGAAGAGAATGCTCAGGAGCTAAGGCATATGATTGCTAATGTAGCACATGATCTCAAGACGGTAAGATGCCTCTGATTGTGATTCGTGTCCGCATTGATATTGATAGTTTCTGCATCTGCAATGGTTTATCTAGCCTCTGACTTCTTTTCTCTCCGGGATGGAATGTGTCGCTCAAGTTGTGCAGGATTTGCGCTGCAAGCCTCAAGGCAGCTTCGATCTGCAAGACGCCATGGTTACCATCACCAACTGCCTGTCCAACATGAGGAATACCAATTCCTTTATGTTGATGACAATTAATCGTTGTATTGATTATACTAAGGCCAGCAAAGGCATGCCCTTGATTCCCAAGTATGAGACAGTGGATGTAGAGGAAGCATTGTCTTTGCCCATGAACTGCATGAAGGATATCCAACAGCGTGTCTCCATTGTTTTATTGCCATTACCTGGCGAGTTATGTACTCATATTGTTACGGACAAGCAGTGGCTGCAAGAGAATGTCTTGTGCTTGGTTAGCAATGGTGTGAAGTACTCCGCCGAGGGAGGCGTTGTCACCATCGCTGCCTCACTCATTACCGCTTCATTGCCGGTTGAAAATCGACCTGTCAAAGAAGGAAAGAAAACCCTTCGTGTCTTATGTGACGAAGAGAAATTACTACACATTGAGGTGGAGGATGCAGGCGAAGGCTTGACTGAAGAGGCAATGTCGACGTTGTTTAGTCCTGCTAGACAGGCACAACGACTGGCTGGAGGGACTGGGCTTGGTCTGTATTGCCTGGCCCAGCGCGTTCAAGCTCTTGGTGGTAATTGTGGAGTCCAAAGACGCAGAGATGGGGGACAAGGAGCGTTGTTTTGGTTTGATATTCCCTACAGCCCTGACAGTGTCGCTGCTGCATCGTCCAGTAGCAGCGCTCGCAATGCTTCTTTGCGCAGAAGCTCATCTTTGAAGATCAAACTGCTACTTCATCGCAGTATTTCAGACAAGTCGAAAACAATTCCCAATTCTTGTTGTTCCCTGTCTGAAGATGAACCAGTAGTCGAGCGATTGAGAATGGCTCCTCATTTGGAAGTCGAGAAGAATGATTCTCTCAACAGCTGGAGAAACCATCCTGGCATGTTAAATATCCTCATTGTCGACGATTCTCCGATGATTTTAAAGATGACTTCTTTAATGCTGAGAAGACATCGACACGCAGTGACGACAGCTTCCAATGGAGCGGAAGCAGTCAGAATGGTGACAGAACAAATGGCAGATCATGACAGAGGCTACGATGTCATCATCATGGACATGCAAATGCCTGTCATGGATGGTATCGAGGCTGCTCAACGAATCCGCAAGAAGGAGCTCACTGGCTCTTGGTTTGTGGGAACAATTAGTCCGAAGGGAGGCAATACGGTTGCTGACCCTCCCTTGGCAAAGGCGAAACAGATTATCATTGGCGTCTCAGCTAATTCAGACGGCGAGACAGCGCAGGCTGCGAAGCGAGCAGGAATAGATGGCTTCCTCCCAAAGCCATTCACAGTGGATGCCTTTTATAAAGCTTATCGAGATGCCCTGGAAGAGCTCGCCAACCCTCCAATTCCTTTTTAGTTTGCTTGACATCAATGTCTTGTCAAGTCTTTCTTTTTTTCCATTCTTTGTTATCGTAGAGTTTTCGATTTCTTGACGAAGTGCTGCTCTGACTTGTGGTAGTAGTTTAGTGCTTGAAAGAAGAGTCACGAAGAGCATGAAGAGCTACCTCCCCAGCAGAGACTCCCCTCTCTGTCTGAGTTTGTTAGTGCCTTTCTCGCAAGTTAGTTTGTTGCGAGGAAGCGACATGCTCAGGAATCCTATCACTGGCTTCATATTAAATTTAGAGTCTGGTGATCATCTGTGCATTTGCTCTAATGATGAGGCAGAGATATTCATTATTATATATACAGTAGTTTACGATTTGATTTAGTTGGTAGTGTCAAAGTGTATTCATTAGTGATCACAAGTCTTTTCTCCCATTCATTCAATTCATTCTTTTCCATCTTCCCTTTGGGTCATAGACAGGCAAACAACTTTGTCTCTTGTATGCTTGAGCCTCTAATCGTTGTAGAGCCTTTTGAACTTCCCAAGCGATCTCTCCGTACAGCTGCAGACTGTTACGAGTGGTTCGCCATTGAGACAGTTCCCCTGGATGAGCAGCAAGGAAAGTTGCAATTCTCTCTCTGAAGTCCAATGGTTCACCGATGAACACTTCAATCTCTTGACCTCTTCTTGGCAATAGAGATTGAGGAAGTGCAGATTGTGGATGCTTTTTCCTCTCTTGGCACTCAATCTCAGGCACCACAGAACTCATTCCTCGATGATAGAGAGGTAACACTATGGGGATATTAGAATAGCTATGAGCAATGATCTTCCCTACTCCCCATCTCAATGGTCCTAAGATTGCTTCATTCTCTTCAAATCGCCAATTCTGCCACACTCGACCTTCAGGGAAGATATGACACCATGCCCCCTCATTAGCGAGCTTCTGTGAGAATAAGTGGAGAAGAGGTTGATCAATCAAACCAGCGCGATCAATTGGCAATACATTTCCAGCCTCGAGGATGGCGGAGAGCCATGGTCGAGCAAAGTAGATGTTCTCAGTGCAGAGGACCCATCGCAGAGCCTCTGGACGGAGTCGATACCAAGGCAGCATGGCCGCCCACAGACCAGGATCATCTAGGATAGACTGGTGGTTGCTCACAGTGAGCAGTCCTTGGCCTGCCGGGCGGTGGAAGACGAGATCTTCTAGTGTAGACTGGTTATTGACATGAAAGTCACTCCACAAGTGAAAGAAAGCAGAACAATGCAGTCCTACGAAGTGATTGTTACTGATGCGAAGCATGCGATAAGAGAAGTCTTCTTCCTCCTTGCTGTCTATTCGAAGAAGATGTTTCTCATAGAACTCCTGGCAGCTACTACTACTACTGCTACTACAGGTGGTGCTGGCGCTGGTGCTGCTACTGGTGGTGTGAGATCTGAGCGATGCTGAGGCAATCACAGAGTGATGATGACCTTGCTTGGAGAGGAGAGCATCACAGCTTGTCATCCATAGCGTGAACAACCAGATCAAGATGACCCTCCCTGATCTCATCTCTAACCTCATCATTCTCATCTCTAACCTCAGTGATCTCATCCAATCCCTCCACAGCAGAGAGAAGAGAGAAGAGGCGAATCTTCACATTTTCATCCACTGAAAAACACAAACTATCTAGACTACTCGAAAAACAGGTTTTAACACGAGAGAGATGACAACAACCACAACCATCAAATAGTTACACTGTTATACCCTGTTAATTTCCATACCATGACCTTTTGGTTGCAATTACAACAACTAGAATGACTGTAAGCTAAACATTGAATAACTTTATACGGAAACCAAACTACGCAGAGGACTCTCAACAACACCCTCCACATTTATACAAGTTATGACGACCTTCAACCTCTAACTGAACTCCGGAACTGCAACCGCCTGCAACGGTTGCGTGGGGCTAATAATAAATTCTAGAATCTGGTTTTC
>VKHL01000184.1:0-50518 GCA_015146655.1 Ochromonas danica
GTTTGGAAAAAGTTGGATTTGCTGTGAACATCATCAACTAATTTCAAACGCTTGTCGAAGAAGTCTTGTCCAATAAACTCGCTTAATTCAGTTCTCGAATGGGTCAACAATGTATCTTCAATTCTCTTTCCTTCGCTGCTGATGTGGGAAAGCAAAAAGCAGCATAAAAAGCACCATGCTGTGTTTCTGTTTTTAGTGCCGTTGGAGTGCCATTCCACGTTGCGGCGGGGGCTGATATTCCTGATTCATCTGCGACGAGTCTCGTGAAGAAGACAAGAAAGAAGAAGAATTGATGATCTTTCCAATTTCGCTTGCCATTCTTACACTAAACTTGTGGCAAATGAAATTGAAAATGAAAATAATATCAAATATATGCAAATATAATCGATAAAACAACATTTCATTATTTAAATGTTTCAAAGTATTTCATATGATGCAAGGAGACGAACAGAGAAGGATACAATCAACAACATCAGCAGAGAAGACAAGTAGCTAGTAAACAAATACTTGAATACTAAAATAGCAATAGTACAACAATAGCATTCTTCTTCTTCTTCTTCTTCTTCTTCTTCTTCTTCTTCTAAGAAGATCTGATCTCTCCCCTCGCCATCATCGCCACCATGCGGCTTGGCTTCCATTATGATTTAAACAAATATGAACGTTATCAGCAGGCTTTAATTCGAAGCATAATAGTAAAACACCTTCAGCGATTGCAGATTTTTCATACATCTTTGGCACCAAAACAATAATGTTGGTGTCTCATTGTATTGGTGCCAAAGATGTATGAAAAATCTACTGCAATCGCTGAAGGTGCTTTGCTATGCTTCGAATTAAAGCCTGATAACGTTCATATTTGTTTTAATCATAATAGAAGCCAAGCCGCATGGTGGCGATGGCGAGGGGAAAGATCAGATCTTAGTTGTGAAGGGTGTTTTGTTGACTAACGAGGTGAACGAGCTGATCATCAATGTTCTGTTTCCGAAGAATTCCCTTACGTGGATGTAGCTACCAACTCTCATGTTTTGAAAAGCGTTCCCGATTTTCCCAGTGTTGGAGGATCATCTTATGATGATCTACACGAAGAATACTCGTGTAGAGCGTTGTTTCATTATTTGTAGTTGTTGATTCATTCCTTTTATATCGTCGCTCATTATGCTACTACGCCCAAATGATATTATTATGTGTTATGTGTGCGTTTATGTGTTGTGCTTATTGTGTGCGTGCGTGTTTTTATGTTGTTTGATGTGTGTGCATAATGTGTTTGTATGTATGCGTGCGCGTTTATGTGTGTGCAGTATGTAGTAGTAGTAGTAAGAGTTCCTTAGTTTATGTGTGTTATGTATAGCACTACTACTATTACCTTTTTCTTCTTCTTCTAGGCCCATAATTGTAGTAAATCAACTACTACTACTACTACTATCAATAGTAGATGCTGCACAGTGTTGTGTGTAATGATATGACAATTATAGTAATACACCAACTAGAGAGTAACTTATACCCTAACCATATAGGGGGGGGGGGGGCTATTTTGTATGATACACAAGGTAGTACCATGATGATAAGGAGGAGGAGGAGGAGAGCTAGAAGCGATAGCCTAGACTGTTCCAGAACAAACAGATACAGTCATTATCACTATCCATCTGTTGGACATGACTATCTCGATCAAAGATGAACTTGCGCAAGAGGTAGGCATGGCCTTGGTCATCATGCATGTGTGGATTACCATCTTCATCCATATGGCGATGCACACTACGACTGATGGTAGTCTCTTGCTCTTCCCTGTCCTGCTCCTCCTCCTCCTCCTCCTCATCGTAGTCATCATCATCGAATCGTGGGTAGGATGGAGAGGAGGAGGAGGAGGTGCTAGTAGCTGGCCTTTGTTTGCTTAGTGGACAGGCTGGTCGATCGATAGCTAGCTCTTCTCCAAAGAGTCTTGGCCAGAGGATAGCATCACTTGGACGACTCTTTCTCTCATAGTGGATGACCTCTGACAAGGGAGAGGTAGCAGGAGGAGGAGGAGGAGGAGGTGGTGGTGGTAGTATAGGTCTACCATTGACATCACCATGACGAGCAAAGGTAATCCAATAGTCTGCCATTAACCGAGAGACATCGAAGTCACGGCTTGTTGCAGAGGAGGAGGAGGAGGAGGACTGAGTTGTCATACTTGTGAGATACCTTATACCTTCTTCTACCACCTCGATCTCCCCTCCTCCTCCTCCTGCACCACTACTACCCGGGTAGGCATAGTCTCTCTCGATGAGATCGAGGTGGTAGAAGACATAAGGTATCTCACAGGTATGACAACTTAACCCTTCACAGAAGTCAAAGCCTGGGGTACGAGTAGGTAGTCGGAACTCATAGAGGAAGACGTTGTTCCTACTCTGCATCACTACCTTGGAGGAGGAGGAGGTGCTACCACTACCACCACTACCTCCTCCTCCTCCTGCTCCTGCTATCCAACTACCTGGTCCTGGAGGTAGTTGTGCTAACAATGTTGCTACATATTGGTTAGGACAAGCGAAGAGGTAGTCACCTAGAATTTGAGAGAGGACGAGGCGGTAGTCGGGTAGTCGACCTCTTCCTCCTCCTCCACCTCCTCCTTCTTCTACCCATCGAATCAACTCATCATATGTCCTTAACACTGCCATAGCAGCTGTACGAAACATTGAAATCATTAATGTCATAAAGATAAGTTTATTCATTCTTGTCGGGTAGGCAGAGAAGACAAAGATTGTGCCTTCATCATGATTACTACCCAATAGCACAGGGATGTCAAGTTGATGTAAGGAGAGGGTAGCAGCGATCGGTTGGTAGACGGTCATGTTAGCTAATGGACCAGGACGAAGACGTACTTCGCGGTAGTAAGAAGCATCAGTTACGACAGGTCCCCAGGCGAAGAAGTCGCCAATTGATCGAGGGCTACATTGGAAGTGTAGCACACACACATAACACACACACACAGGTTACAAACACACACACACAGGTAGACACACACAGATACAGGTTACACACACAGGTTACACACACAGGTTACAAACACATACAAACACAGGTAGACACACATACATACAGGTTACACACACACACACACACACAATACACACACACACACACAGGTTACACACACAGGTTACAAACACATACACACACAGGTAGACACACACAAAGTGTTGCGAAGATGGCAATGAGTTAGTCTACAACATAATCTATCTACTATAGCATAAGTGTAGCAGATGAAGATGACGACGACTTACACTGCCATGAGAGTGTCTTGGACGTGTATTAGCTCTTCTGCACTCTCTGCTTGTAAACATCGTAAGTCTTCACAGTCTAATTGTTCTTTAAAAGAAGAACCAATGAAGTTCGCCACAGCTATTGATCGATATCTACACACACACACACACACACACACACACACAAACACACACACATACGCACACACACACACACACACACACACACACACATGTGTATTAAACAAGGGGTAGTCTGTTTAACTAACTATTATCACTTACTTGTAACCAAAAGGATTGGATTGTAAGATAACTCCATGGAATAGCTTCCTTCTACCATATTGTCTCCCGGCTATCGTACTACCACTACTACTACCACTACCACTACCTTCCTCCCGTGCCTGCCTGGCACCACTACCTCCACTACCACCACCACTACCACTAGTAGCATGTAGTTGTTGATCTAAGAGATGTAACCCAACACTCATCGCACCTGCACTCTCACCAAAAAGGGTAACACGAGATGGATCACCACCAAATGCTTCAATATGATCTTGTACCCATTGTAATACCATCTTTTGATCTGCTAGACCATAGTTACCATAGAGACCATCAGATATTGACACTAAGAAACCTAATGCACCTACACGATAGTTAAAGGTAACAACAACTACCTCACCACGTCTTGCTAGAAAGTAGCCGTTATACTCTGCTCGACTACTACCACCATGAATGAATGCTCCACCATAGAACCATACCATGACAGGTAGTAGAGGTGGTAGTCGCCCACTACTACTACTACTACTACTACCTCTCTTGGTTGAAGTTGAAGTTCTTCGTCTATGTTGAAGTTCAACTTGAGTGGTAGCAGGGGTCCATATGTTCAAGTAGAGGCAGTCTTCTGATCTCTCTTCACCAGCTTCTTCATCAGGTGGTCCA
This sequence comes from Ochromonas danica, assembly GCA_015146655.1. Taxonomy (NCBI): domain Eukaryota; class Chrysophyceae; order Chromulinales; family Chromulinaceae; genus Ochromonas; species Ochromonas danica. The sequence continues at coordinate 4,173 of VKHL01000184.1, forward strand.
GCAATGAGTTCAGATTGTAAGCATTCAGGAGCAGAGGAGAGGGTAGTGTAAGTCTGAGGGTACCAGGGGGGCTTAGGTTGAGGGGGACGGAAGCGTAACCGTCCAATAGGTGGCTCAGCATAGGGTATGCCAAGGAAGGTGTTGACATGACCATCTGTTGTACCTAATACCTGACCTTGCTTGGTCATTAGAAGAATGGTACCTCCTCCTCCTCCTCCTCCTCCACCACCACCTCCTCCTCCTCCTCTATGACTGCTACTACTATCCTCAGAGTGACTAGATAGTAAGAGAAGGAAAGATAGTAGAAGAAGAAGAAGAAGGAGGAGGAGGTGTGTTGTTGTTTTCATAGGTAATAATAATAATAATCTAATATTTACTATCTCATTGTTAGTCACCATGTGATACCTAGTCACAGTAGACTAGTACCATATGATGTGATGTGATGTGATGGACAAGATGATGATGACATGATGATGACCATCACACAGAGGCTAAACTCTAGATATTTAGACATTTAGATATTTAGAACTTTAGACTAGCTTGTTAGACAGTGTTAGTGTAATTACGTTAATTTGTTGAGGAAATGCTTATCTCTTATGACATGTAACAAATTAGCATTGACAAGAAACAGTATCTGCTGTCATGACATGCTAAGGGTGTTAACAAGGATTAGAAGATAATCTAATAACCTCCAAATAATGCAATCTCATTCATTCTATCCTCTCATACTACTTTCCTCCTCCTACCCCTACCCCTATTACTACCCCCTCCTCCTTCTCCTTCTTCTTCTTCTTCCTCCTCCTCCTCCACCTCAGTCTTCTTCTTTTTCTTCTTCTTGTTGCTACCATCAGATAATAGCATATGGTCACTCTTCATAAGCTGATGCTGCACTACCTCACTCATCTTCTCTAACAACTCTGCTAATTGATCTGCCTTCGCCATGTCATAATGCCCTCTTCTACCTTCTCCTCCTCCTGCTGCTGCTGCTGCAGTAGCCAACACTACCTCTTCTACCTCATCATCTTCTGTGTGGTGGTGGAAGGAGACTCCAATCTTCAAGACAGTACAGTCACCAGATTGTGTTTCATCTTCATCGATCTCTAAGGTCACCGTCCTCTTCAACTTCTACCACACACAAGTTAACCAACACAAACACAATCAAGCACACTATTAGCACCTAGACTATGCCTAATCTCTCTACCCATAGCCCCCCTCCAACACACACCCTGTGCATAGGGATGAGGAGGGGGGGGGGGATGAGTGAGAGAGGAGAATAGCACAAGACTTACCTTATCAAGGTAAAAGAGGATCTTCTCCAGCTTCTGTGGGGTAACATTTTTGCCAAAGATATCGAAGTCATAGGAGGAGGAGGAGGAGGAGGAGGACCTCTTGATCTCAATGAGACCTAGTCGATGACCTGCTATTCTCAATCTCACACGAATCATCAGGTCAGCTAGCAGTGCCTCTTGTTGTTGCTGCTGTCCCTCATGATGATGGTGATGGTGATGGTGATGGTGGGGGATGGAGATGTGATGCTTCCTCATGACCTCGGCGATGTCGTGAGCTGTCTTTGATGTCATGAGATCTCGTACAAGCACTTCATTACCTCCTGTCACCTTCTCGATGAGTTCTGCTTCATAGATAGAGAGGCGGGGAAGATTGTCTACAGAAGGAAAGGCACGAAGAAGACCTTCTAAAGGACTGCCAATTTCCACCCTTGTCTCGGGGACTATCACATCACATCCGACATAACATAAACATCACATAGCATTAACATAACATCACCAGGTAGATGACACAGTATAACACAGCATTAACATAACATAAACATCACATCGCAAAGTATAGTATAGCATAACATTAACATGACATAACATAACATTAACACAGCATTAACATAACGTCATATTTACATCACATTAACATCACATAACATTACAAGGCAGATGACATCATCAGCAATACAATACGAGCAAAGTAAGCATGTACTAGTATATAACATGATGTTGGTCTTACCAGCTAGAATAAGCTGTTGATTTAACTCTTCCAATGCTTCTTTTAGAATCTTATGCTGCATATCTGGACCTAACTCATTCGTAGTATACCCAGATTGATCACTTCCAAACACTGTACCACTTCCTCTTAGCTCCATATCTCGACATGCTAGATCATATCCAGACCCTAACGCTGTGAAAGCTTGGAGATAGACTAACCGTTGCTCAGCTTTGATATTAAGTGATTGACCTCCTCGTTCACTATTATATTTTGCTGCTTGATAGAAGCGATTAACTCGTTTATCCATATCTGTGGAAGAGGTTAGAACACTTTCTCTCGCTACAGTCAATAGATCAACCTTATCTACCTCCTGTTCTTCTTCTTCTCCTCCTCCTCCTTTCTTGCCTTTCTTTACCTTCTTCTTCTTTGAGGTGGAAGAGTCTTCCTCTACGCTATCAATCCAATTAATCAAATCATCGTTCTCATCAGATTCTTCGCCATCTTCTTCTTGCTGTTGCTGTTGTTGATGCTTCACCTCATGCACTTTCCCTAACAGTGGAGTAGTAGGGGTAGTAGTACGAATAACCTTTCTAGCTAACATCTCCATGTTGCTATTATCACTGACATCTAGTTCATGTGTTGCCATAGTAAAGAAGTGTGCATAGGCTTGACGATCTGATCGACCTACACGACCTCGCAGTTGATACAAAGTAGAGATTCCAAACCTAGCAGTAGTAGAGGTAGTAGCGTAACCATCATCCCATTGATAATGTGCATGTGTCATGTCAGTGTGTTACTGTCTGTCTGGAGTGATGGGGTGGGATGGAATTTACCTTTCAGCATTGAGGACAATGAGAGTGTTGACATTAGGCATGTCTATACCATTCTCTATCACTGTGGTGGCCAACAGAACATCGGCCTATATCACATCATATCATATACAAACATACAATACATAACAGTAACAATAGAAGGTAGGTCTGCAGATATTACATAGACAGACAGACAGTACATATCAAATACTATCGTATGATATACTTGTAGTAATATACAGTATATAGTCACCCCCAACAGAATAGCCAAACAGCAGTTATAACAACTAACACACGAAAAGTCGAAAACAGTTACTTTTAACTGTTGTTCGGCTATTTTCTGGGGTATATAACATAACATATATATAACACAACATAACCACAGTATATTATCTATATACTCACATAACATATACGTTAGAATAGATTCAAACGGTTATAACACTAACCAATTACTTCTACTGTACTTCTATATACACCTTCTACTGTACTGTGCATACAGTACACTTACTAACCTCTTTATCAATGAAAGCTTGTATATCCTGTTCTAATGTCTCCTTTCCCCCATAGATAGTAATCATCTTCAAGAAAGGTATCAAATCTGTTAACATCTGCTTCACATCAGCTAAATCTCTCACAAAAGGAACAACAACAAAGACTTGTCCATCTCTTGCTATCTCTTTCTGTATGATATCTTTTATTAATGAATAATCTCCCATATGATGTAAGGAGACTTGAACAGGTTTACGATTCTCTGGTGGTGATGAAATGAGATTGAAATCTCTTAATCCTGATAAGGAAAGTTGTAAAGTTCGTGGGATAGGTGTAGCAGATAATGTCAAAATATCAATATGAATATATTGAAAAGATGATTTTAGTTTATCCTTTTGTACCACACCAAAACGTTGTTCTTCATCAATAACTAATAACCCAAGATTATGAAATTTTATATCAGATTGTAAGATAGCATGTGTTCCAACGACTACTTGACAACTACCATTGACTAATTCTTCTTTAATTGATGTCTTATCTTTTGTATTTCCTTTTAATAATCGTATAGTAACATCAGGCATACGAGTTTGTAATGTTCGCATATGTTGATTAGCTAAGACTGTCGTAGGGACTAAGACAGCGACTTGTTTATGATTTACTACAGCACGATAGATAGCACGCATAGCTACTTCTGTCTTACCAAAACCAACATCACCACAAATTAATCGATCCATTGGACGTGTTGCATTTATCATATCTTCAGCAATTGCAGCAAAACTTGTAAGTTGATCAGATGTTGGAGTATAAGCAAATCGATTTTCAAATTCTTGATAAAGGGTACTATCAGGTAGACAAGGTGTACGATGAATGGTATTTCGTATTGCCATAATATTGACAATATTTAATGCGACTTGTTTTGTCTTTTCACGTGCTGTTTTTTGTTTTTTCTTCCATTTACTATTATCTAATAAAGAACCTATTTTATCAGATGGAAGATATCCATATCCTCCTTCACCAGAACGAAAATAATAAAGAAATTTATCAGCAAATCGTTCATAACAAAGATATTGACCATCTAGGAATTGAATGACAGCAGCAGGGACAAGATGAAGTTGTTGTTGTGATTGTTGTGATTGTTGTGATTGTTGTTGTTTTGATTGTGTTAGGAGAGTGGTGATGACAGAGGAAGGGTTGATGACAACTTGACGAACACCAAGATACTGTCCTATACCATATTCTTCAGTTGCTACATAATCCCCTGGGATGATGTATCTTTCAGCGGCAACTTTCACACGGATAGGATGAAGATCAAAGAGGGACGAAGAAGAAGAAGAAGAAGTTGTGGGGGAGGATTCCATGGAATCACTCCTTCTTCCGCTATTGGTAGTCTCTCTATGGGTGGTGTCTGTAGTAGTCGTCAGTGAATGTCCACGTGCTGTTGTCTGAGTGGATGAACTTTGCTTGTCTTTTTTGATGCCATAGAGTGCTTTTCTTATTGGATATTGTCTATGAATTCTTAATGGATAGGTTTGGACAAGCCATAGAAGAATGAAAGCATAGAAGAAATACTGAGAAGATGACCTCATTTTACTCACTTCATGGGAAGAGAATCAATACCAACAAATGACCATCAAGATGACATTTTAGCATTTAGCTTTTTGGAAATTTAGATCTCTGTCCGACCTTTTTCAGCTTTTGGCAATCTGGATTTCTGGTCAGGTTTCCTAGAGTAGTCGCGCGCATCGTAACAACCATCTTCTGTCTTCTTCTCTCTCTCTGTGTGAGTGACGAAGCGAACAGAAAGTGGTGCTGGTCAACTGCAGTGAAGAAGATCCGCTCTCCCTCTCACTTGGCAGAGCAACTCCTCTCACCTGCTGTGTGCGGTCAACAGAAATAATTTCATTTTCATTTCTTCTGTCCGATCATTCTTTTCTTTCTTTCTTTCTTTCTTCTTTTCAGTTTTTGCAAAATAAGAAAGATATTGAAATTTTCAATATCTTGTGGAGACAAAAGGTGAATTGACTGACTGACTGACTGACTGACTGACGGTCCACTGCTTCTCATTGGATCACATCACAATCAAATCCACAACAACAGCCTTCCCGCCACTCCTCTCTACCTCAACTGCAAGTTCTATTTACCTACCACTACTACTACTACCGTAGTGTTCTTTGAATAATATCAACAAACTATTTGATTCCTGGGATAAGGAAACAATAGAAATCAATCAATTAAATCAACCTTCCCAGGAAATAGACGATAGCAAGACAAGATGTACTTTCCTATCTTCCTGGTTCTATTAGGATGTTTGACGTCTTTGCAGGTGACTGCCTCTACCAGCAGTGTGCCTGCTCCTGAAATGGTCTTCCCTGCTCAACCTCCATACTCAACTCCCACCACCTCTGCTGCTGCTGCTGCTGCTACTACTGCATCTTCTTCCCATCAGATTAACAAGGCTAAAGGGTCAAAGAGATGGAGACGTTCGTCATCATCATCATCGTCTTCTTCTTCCTCTTCTACCCGCCATAGTCCTGTACAGACTTCCCCTGTGGTCGATTCTGTCCAATCAGAGAATGCTCTAACTGATGTAACTGAGTCTTTACAAGAAAAGCAACATTCGACTCAATTTGTCGCGGAATGTACGATGCCAACTTTGTTAGGGACTTTCAAAATGCGTTCTTATCGATATAAATCACCTACTTTAACGTTAGAACCTGTGGTTATGGTTTATGGTGATTTCTCGTCTTTGAATGATGAAGATGAAGTGTTAGTTCGTGTACATGATCAATGCCTCACTTCAGAAGTGTTTGGTTCGTTAAGATGTGATTGTCGTGAGCAATTACAAGGTTCTTTAGCTCAGATTGGTAAAGAAGTTGGATCTGATAAACGTTATAAGGCTGGTATGTTGATTTATTTACAACAAGAAGGTCGTGGAATTGGTATTAGTAATAAGATTGCTGCTTATGCTTTACAAGATCAAGGTTATGATACAGTAGAAGCAAATCATATGTTAGGTTATCCTGATGAAATGAGAGATTATACTGTTATTCCTGATATTCTTAAAGATATGCAAGTCTCCAGGATAGCTTTGTTAACCAACAATCCTTATAAGGTTACTACATTAAGAAGTCTTGGAGTGGATATTAGTTCTCGTTTGGGTATTGAAGTACCAGCGAATACTTTCAATGCACGCTACTTGCAAGTTAAGAAGGATAAGATGGCCCATTTACTATCCGAAGAGACGGTCCAGGTAGCAGCAACAACGCAGCTTCCTTTACCTCGACATTCTTCTGCGAAGGTCACTGATGATCATAAAGTTAGCTTTCCTGATAATTTCTTTCCTCACAATTTAGACTACATGAGACGTTTATCTCCTCGCTATGCTTTGGGGAGAGAGACTGTTGTTCAAGCTATTGAAGCGATTCGAGAAGGAAAGAATGTGATTGTTATTGATGATGATAGTCGAGAAAACGAAGGTGATCTCATTTGTGCAGCTATTCATGCTCAGAAAAACAATAATGTTGGATTCATTGTTCGTCATACCTCTGGTGTCATTTGTGTTTCTTTGAGTGAAGAAACATTGTCCAAACTCAAGCTTCCTCCTATGGTAGTTAACAACGAAGACCCAAAGCAAACTGCCTATACTATCACTGTCGATTATATTGATCCGCGTATCAATCCTGGTGGAACTGGTATTTCAGCAGCTGATCGTGCTTTGACTTTTGTTCAACTAGCTTTGCATTCTGCAGAGAATAGACGATCAGTGGAAGAGGAAGCTTCATCTCTTCCTCATTTCCAACGACCTGGACATTGCTTTCCTTTGAAGTATTCCAAAGGAGGTGTTCTATCTCGTGGTGGTCATACTGAAGCTTCTTTCGATTTGACGGTGTTGGCTGGTCTTGAACGTACACCTGGTGGAGTCTTGGCAGAGATTGTTCATGATGATGGATCAATGATGAGATTTGATGCCTTGCGTGTTTTTGCTAAGCAACACAATTTGGTGTTGACTTCTGTACAAGATATTGTAGCTTATCGTCTTGAGTTGCTTCGTGGAGATCCTCGTTATACTGATGTTCTGGCCGAAATCTATGCACGAGATGCAACTGCAGACCAATAGATGATTCCAATAGAATGTGATGATGATGATAGATAATGAACATAGCTGCTAGTGGTATGTTTGTGATGATGTTGTGTTGTGTTGTGGGTAGGGAAAACAGCGAAGTTTGCCTTTTCCCTCCAACTTCCTTCGCTATAGTTTGGTAAAGATAAGCGATTCAAAGCAATGTAGGCCACCAGGATTTGTACTACTACTAGTAGTAGAGTCTACTACAGTAGTTGTTTAAGGAACAACTGCTAAGTTATGATAACAACAGAGCAACTAGCTATCAAGCTCTTCTTGCTCACTCCTTCTTGTCCCATCTTCATATGACACACTCACTGAGAATTATAATTGTCAAGGTTGAAAACAATTCTCCCTCATTTCTCTTACTTAGACTTCAAGGATATCCATAGATAGATTAATTGCTCTAGTCAAGATAGTACATGGATACATGAAGATCTAGTAGGGGAATTTCTTCGGGTTTTGGGAAGAGTTTTGATAGTTGAAACACGTAGTTTTCGACTTTTACTTTTACCCTATTTTCCCCTTTTGACAACCTTTTTTCCCCGCGCATATTGGGTAAAATACATTTATTGGATATAAACATTTAATTTTAACAATGTTATGGATTGTGTTTTGTCAACCAGTAGAATGTCTATCCGTGTCTGTGTGTGTGTGTGTGTGTGTTTGTGTGTGTGTGTGTGTGTGTGTGTGTGTGTGTGTGTGTGTATCAAGGTAATGGTCAAGGGATTAACAGAGTAGTTTACATTTATTCTCTCTATATAACAGAGCACACACACTACACTACTAGTAGACTAACCAGTAACTAGTCTAGTCTAGTATAGACTACAGCAGTATGTATGCTGTATAGTACTGTATATAGTGAAGTGTACTAGACTAGTACTGTAGGTCTAGTGTATGTTATACAATAGTATTATACTACCACTACTACACACTACACATTATAATATTAACATTCATTATTCATTGCTCACATAGAGGAGAAGTCGTTCATCATCATCACGATATACTAATACAGCAATAGTAGTAAACCTAAACCTCCTCCTCCTCCTCCCACTACCTCTACTACTACAACACAACAGTGTCTGTCTGTGGTAGTAGTAGTGGTAGCAGTGGTGATAGTCATCAAGGCTATGAGAAGGAATGGTTGAAGTCGAAGGAGAAGTCACTGAGTCGAGAAGATTCATCGCATTCGAAGTCATCCTCTACCACTATCTCCTCCTCCTCCTGCTCCTCCTCCCCATCACTAACGTCATGGAATACTTGACTATCACTACCCACAACCACTTCCTCCTCCTCCTTCCTTCGCTTCTCCACACTACCACTACCACCACTACCACTACCACCATCAGCAGGAGGAGGAGGAGGAGGAGGTAATAGAGGTCGTGGAAGGAAGTCACTAGCACTATTAGGAGTACTCAAAAGGTAGTACTCTTTAGGGACACTCCTACCATAATAACCACAGGTAACGAAGTGTAACAAGGTAGAGAAGAGGTAACCAGTAAAGCGTGCTAGTCGACTACGATCACTCTTAGAGAAGAGAACAAAGAAACAAGCATTAAAGAAACCTTGTGCTGGATCAAATGCTGCTTGCATTATCATTAGAAAGGTATTATTACTAACTGATGAGTGGGAAGACGAAGACGAGGTAGTGTTTGAGGTAGTGGTAGAGGTGGTAGTAAAGTTCAATAAGATTCGTAAAGTTGACCAAAAGCGAACAAAGATGAAGACTAAAGGTAAGAAAGCTAATTTGATAAAGAATCGATTGAATAATAAAGTCTTCTTAATACTACCACTACCACTCTTCTTCATATAGTAGTAATTACTATTATTATTGTTATTATGGTTCGTGTTATTGTTATTGCGTGGGGAAAGTGAGTTATTATTGTGGTGCGTGGGAGGGTAGTACACTCTCCCCTCACCACTCTGTAAAGTAGTGGGGCGACTACTACTACCTATTGATAGTAGACTTTCTTCTTCTACCTGTCCTACACTACTCTCTCCTCCTCCTCCTCCTACACCTCCTCCTCCTTCTATTATGATAAGATGATCCTCCTCCTCCTCCTCCTGATTACCATAGTAATATCCATAGGATGAAGAATAGGTAGAAGAACAACCATCACCACCTCCTCCTCCTCCTCCCATGGTAGTAGTAGTAGCAGGAGGAGGAGGAGGTGTAGTGGTAGTAGTCCAGAAGGTCTTCTTCCCATCTACCCTCCACAGGCTACACCCCACAGCAAGGTAGAGGTAGGTGATAGCACATGCTGATAGCCACTCAATCGCCTTACCACCAATGACTTCCCAGAGGAAGATAGTGGTCTTAGGACTGTTATCATCTTGAGCTATCCAACACCATCCCCCTGTGTTACTATCAAAGCTATCATCCCCTTCCTCGGTACTACTACCACTACCTTCATGACCAGCATGATGGAAGAAGAGGACAAGACAGAGAATGAGGAAGCTAATGGTCCAGACTAGACCATGGAAACACTTCAATAATACTGACCAAGACAATCGACCTGTGGAGTAGTAGTAGCAGCAGGAGGAGGAGGTGGTGGAGGAGGAGGAGGAGGAGGAGGAGGAAGTGGTAACAATAAGAAAGATATAAAAGGCAATGAAATCAGTCCATAAGAAAGATGCCACAGGGAAGAAAATATCTAATAGAGCACATGCTTGACAGAGAGAGGGAGACTCTCTTATTAAGTTAAAGGTCTGTAAGAAGTAGAAGAAGGAAGAGAAGAAGTCAGTGATAGATAGCCAAAGAAGAAGAATACGACCAGGTTTCTTGCGATTACTAAGAGGATAAGCCCAAGTAGAAGCAACAGCAAGTGATCCTAAGATAGAGAGTAGACAAGAGATTTGTATGATAGTATCAGTTAAGGTAGTACTCATCTCTATATATCTACTGTTTGATATGATAGGGTATGATATTTGAGAGAGAGAGAGGTAGTGAGAGAGGTAGTGACAGAGAGAGATGTGGGGGGGGGGGGGATTGAAAGATTGTGAAAAATGAAAACTGAAAGAAAAAGGATTTGTCTTGCTTGAACTTGGTTGAGAATGAAAATGTTCTGAGCGGTCATTCTCTGTTAAGTTAACGATCACTTTAAGTTCACACCACCGTTAAAGATGATGATGATGACTGATAGATTACAATGAAATACTTCACCAGCTAAAGAGATCTTCGATCAATAATAGAAATAATTTGTTCTTTTCGATCTATATAGTCACATATATAATATAATACAACATGATGACATGGTATACAATAATGTCATATAACTTGTACATTCTCACTTACCCAGCGCATGATAGTAATAAACGCGTTGCAATGTAATATGGACAAGAAGATGTAAAAGATGTAGTTGTAATGTAAAGATGTAGATTGTTGTTGTTTCTAAGAGTATGAATGGTTTGAATCGAGTAATCTGTTAGCTCAATTATTATTATTATCATCTCTTTTATTATTCCAGGCCACTGAAGGGTATTCTACTATCGAGATGGCCTATCAACCAAACTAATAACATGTTATTACATTATGGCCTAGTAACTGGCCTTGACGTGACGATCGTTAACCCCCCCCCCCCCCCCCCCCCTCCTCTCTCAATTTACGACAGCTAACTGTTACTGTTGCATAATGATGGATAAATTGTATATGATAGGTTGACGGATCTTAAATTCTTCTCTATGGAGTTACTCATTACTTTACTCTCTTGTGCCATGTATCGCAATACAATGATTAGTCCAGATGATCATGTGGTTACAGATGATCTATTCCTTGTTTATGTACTTCAACTTGCCAGAAATGAATTACAGCATTCTCGTCTGGTAACATCATTGGCTTATGATCCTAATCATGCTTCGGGTTAGTTTCTTCCTTTCGGCTTGCCCTAGCAATATCATGAAAAGCTCATTGTGTGGCTTCCAATGTGTTAGGTGCTTCCAATGCCTCATTTGGAGAATGTCGTTCTGTGAAGTTGTTGAAGGGATTGTTGCAATGTTCTCTGGGAGGAGTTGTGACCTATGTACAAGCTTCGGTGGCCAATCCCGACGGCTCCACTTCAACTGTTGTACAGAGAAGGATCCCCATATACAGTCCAGCGGGCTTCTTGAGCAATTTACAGTTCCGATACATTACACATCGTTCGGGTTATGATACTGAGATGCAAGTTGTGGCTGCCGTTCAAAGAGTCTTCACAGGTAGACAACTGACTCCTCATTTAGCTCAGTTCATGCTGTTAACTTGGTGTGATATCATGTACAAGATGTCTACGTGCGAGTAAATCGATGGCTTCGCCCAGATGTTCCCATTGAATTGCCTGATGATGTTCCTAGCGGTGCTGATGTTTTTGAAGATGGTCTTGTACCCGATCAGATCTTTCCTATTCATCTATTGAAAGACAGATCCTTGCAGTTGCTGTTACTTTTGCTTCATGTTCGTATGGATGATCAAGTGACTGTATTGAATCCTTTCCGTGAAGTATTCAGTCTTCTTGTTGATGATCGAATCTCTCATCGTAAGTTTGTGGGCTTACTTTATCGTGTATGGTTGTATGCATGGGAGCGGCGACTAAACTTGTGTTTTATGTTCTTGTAGAGCTGCCTGAAGGAAGTGACGGAGATGTGGAGATGGCCCAAAGACCAGGAACGGGAGCTTTAGCTGTGAATAAGATCCGTGTGGATTTCTATTTCATCGTGTCTGAGCTTGTCAAGTGAGTTTTCCTTCTCTCTTCACTCCATTTTATTCAATGAATTAAACAATTTTCCTCCCGCCATTTTCCTCTCAGCCTCTTGCCTTCCAAGGAATATGGTCTTGCTCTGTATTCCCTGTTGCAAATGATTCCTTCTTTCCCTTCCATTATTGTTCGTACGGGAAAGAGTCAGGCACTGATAGAAGCGTGCTTACGTGGTCTCCATGAAGCAGTCACAACTGATCCTGAGGACCTGGACATCGATACGATTAATCATCTCTACACTTTAGTGCTCTGTCTCTTGCAATTGGCTCAAGATTCGACCTTTATGACCAGCCTTGTTCCACAAGCTGCTAACGGAGCTGACAATGTTGATGATGATCTGGAACCTATCCAGTTGACTTACTACAAGGAGTTGAGTCAATTATCTCTGACACCGTTAGAGGCAATGGTAGCAGTGGCGATCAAGGTCTTGGCTCTTGCAGTATACAAGTTGAACGATCCTTTCCTCATCTCCAACCTAGCAGCGTTTTTGTTACACCTCGCACCATATCTGACTCAACTTCAAGCTCCCATTGCTGAAAGAGTTGTTAGACTTATGGTTGGACTGTGTAAGCGTGTGGTGGGGGGAGGAGGACCAACGAGCACTAGAACAGTTTCTGATGTATCGGATATTGATCTGTAAGTGATTTTGCATCTGTCACTGCTTTATGAGCCAATATACTGACGTAATCTGTTTTGTTTTTCTTGCAGAGTTGCGGCTCCGGCAGTTCCAGCAACTCCACCTGCAGATGACCCTTTCTACACTCCTCCTGTCGCCACAGGACCTTCTATTGCACTCCTGCATCTCGGTTTGGTCTCTTTGTTGGGTTTCACACATTCTGTGTTACCGAAACCTAATGGAGCAGGACGGAGTGAGGCGACCGTGTCCTTTCTTCATGCGCTTGTTGTCGCACAGGCTGATATTAACTTCTTCTTAAAACATGCTGAGATTCGCAAGCTTTTGGCGAATCCAAAGCTGTTGAATGAGATTGGTGCCGTCGGTACCGCTGTGGCGAGTTCTGCCACGGGGGCAAGTGGTGTTAATGTAGAGGGAGCAGTGGAACTCGATGCAGTAGCTCCTGTCATCGATCATGTCCACTCCAATCGCAAAGAAGCTGTGTCTTCTGCTATTAGCATCTCAATTGCAAAAGCTATCCCAGCTTTACAATACTCAGAAGAAGTGGACAACGTTGTCAGTCATCAGTTAACTCGTTTAGAGGAAGTGATTCGAGCTCGTGGTGGTGATGGAAGAGACTTGGCTTACTTAACAGCTGATCAGACTTTGGAAGTCTTGAGAGAAGAAGCAGTACGTGCCTCTTCACCTGTTCCTGTTGCCATTGCGGAAACTTCCACAGAGAAGGATTTAGAGTCACCTACCAAGCTTTCAACTGCTTCACCATCTCCCGCTTCTGCGCCTCTTCCAAATCTGGACATGGTCCAGTTTGCCTATCAAGAAGCTGAGAATGCACAGGATTTCTTCGTGCCGTACATATGGACGACAATTGTAAGTACACTCACTTCATTAGAATGTTTCCACAGTGTTCTGATTGGTGCACATGTATGTTGTGTGTTGGATGTAGTTATTGAGCACTCCTGAGTTACCGTGGAATTGGGAGAAGCTCTCTCGTGCTCACCTTACAGAAGAGATCTAATTTCAACTCTTGTTATTATGTCCGTTATTGAAGTGATGTCCGTGAATTCAGTGATGTCTACGTGGTGTTTTAATAAAACAAAGTATATAATACGCTATAAATCAACCATAAGATGCTTAGTCTACATTGCAACATTGTCAGAAGGCCAAGAAGCGAGAAGCGAGGCCAAGAAGGGGCCAGATCTCCATTTTCTGGCATTCTGAACCCTCTCTTGAAGCAGAACTTGCGCCGCGCTTTCATAGCCAAGATGACCAATCTGTAATATTTAACATTATAACTATCATTTATCGCTAAGAAAAGTCGCTAGATTTCCCCTCTCTGTCTCTTGTCCTCTGTTATGTCGTCCTGGCCTGTGCCCTGCGCGTCCATCACAACCGAATTGGTCATTAATCAATCAATCACACGGAGAGAATGATCTACGCTGCTCGTTTCTTCTTTGCTCTTCTTTTAGTTCTGGCTGTCAGTGCTATTGTCCGTTTCCCTCTTCAAAAGCGTGACAATAGTGAATTTGTTGGTCAAATTGCTAATCGTGCTGCTTCTGGTCGCAAGTAAGTGAAAGAAATAAAATCCATTTTCTCTGCCGTTTCTCTGTCAGTCTCCACCAGATAGAGAGACAGAGAGAGAAAAAAATTAGGAACATGACTGACCAATTTGAAATGATTTATTTTAATTATTTTAATAGAGCTACTTATCGCGTGAAGAAGGATGGATCTATTGTCATTAATGACTATGAGAACTCTCAGTATTATGGTCAAATTTCTTTAGGAACTCCTGCTCAGAAGTTTGAAGTCATCTTTGATACTGGTAGCTCTGATTTGTGGGTTGCTTCTTCTAAGTGTGATTCCAGCTGTGGTCGCCATGCCAAGTACAACGCTGCCAAGTCCTCCACCTATGTGGCCAATGGCACCGTCTTCGATATCGAGTATGGCTCTGGTCCTGTCTCTGGATTTGAGTCTGATGATACTTTGAACTTTGGTGGTTTGATTGTGAAGAATCAAATCTTCGCGGAAGTGACCGATGCTTCTGGTTTAGGTGCTGCTTACAAGTTGGGCAAGTTTGATGGTATCTTGGGTTTGGCCTTCCCTGTTCTGTCTGTCAACCATGTCCCTACTGCTTTCCAGAACGTTGTTGAGCAAGGTTTAGTTGACACTGCTCAATTCGCCTTCTATCTGGGCAACAATGCTCCTGGTGAACTTGTGTTGGGTGGTTATGATACCGCTCACTTCACTGGTGACCTTGTCTGGGAGCCTTTGAAGTATGCTACCTACTGGGAAATCAACCTGCAAGGTGTTAACGTTGCTGGTACTTCCTATGTTGATGGCTCCGTCAATGCTATTGTTGACAGCGGTACTTCTCTGCTCACTGGTCCTACTGATGCTGTTGCCAAGATCGCCAAGCAGATTGGTGCTAAGTCTGTTGTTGAAGGCGAGTACATGGTTGCTTGCAACTATGACACTCTCCCCAACTTGGACTTCGTCATTGGTGGCAACACTTACACTCTCACTCCTTCTGACTACCTCATCCCTGATGGCAACCTCTGCTTGTTGGGCCTCATGGGTATGGACATCTCTGCCCCCATTGGACCTCTCTGGATCTTGGGTGATGTTTTCATGCGCAAGTATTACACCGTGTTCGACTATGCTCAGCAGCGCGTTGGCTTCGCTTTGGCCAAGTAAAATGATTCTCTCTCATTTACTTCCCTGAAGCGAGTAGAGTACTGTATCCTATTTTAGGTTTTCTGGAATATGTGTACCGAACTCCATGACTTAATGATGTTTCTGTGCGATCAGTCTTATATGGCAAATGAAAAGCGACAAATGATCATTTTCAATAAAATGGCTACCTTCCATTTGTCATCTTTTTTTTGTTTTGCACCCTAATCAACCACTAGTACCGCACCTCATTCCACGAACTAATTCGAATTGAAAATCCATTCTTGGCACTCCCTAGTGCTGTGCCCGGCGGACGGTTGAAGTTGAGATGAGGTTTCGGGTTCGCGATCATATCTTTCGCCCATGGAGGGAAACTAAGGAAATGGAGTCTTGACAGGTTATCTAAGATGTTGACACACATCAAATTGTTCGGACTCTCCATCCCCTAATATCAAAGCTAACAGCAGCAAACACAACCAACTTAACATTATCAGAATCGAACATTCACTCATCTACGCGCTGCCCAATGAAGCCAAGAGTTTATACGATCTTGTGCTTGTGCTATATTCAATACACCGTAATACAGAAAGATGAATACAAACAAAAAACATTCGAGCACATTGCAAGAGAATAGCTTCCATCGAGTCGAAGTGATTCCTCTATGTCCTAACACACACTGTAAAACAACTACCCACAATGGAAAACATATATAATACACATGATAGATACCGTAATAATAATAGTAGTAGATATAACATAAGATACAGTAGACACAAACGGATGTTTATCCCCAGAGATACATTACTTAACAAGAAGACCATTTAAGGCAAAGGGCCAACGCAATCTTCCATCATGTCGTTATCTGGAGCTACTTGATAACGAAAGCTCCTCGGATGTTGCTTGCTTTGGTAGTCATATGTCGGATGATTCTTTACTTGACAATCAATCGATTCAGATGAGATGTTGAAAATAGAATTTCTGTCATACGCAACATAGACAGAAGTTGTTGCATTTCGCTCTTCTTCGCGTTGTGGTAAATATGGCGCAGACTTCGTATCATCCTCTGGTATGTAGTCTCGATAGCTATTCTCATCCTTCTTCAACTTGCTTTTCTTTACCACTGCCATGCTTGTTGATGACAGATTGGCAGTAAATGACATTTGCTTTCGGATTCGAAACATTCGAGACATATACGCTACCGCACCACTCAATCCTACCAAGCATCCACGCTGGATATGGTTATCAGAGGGCGACGGAGATAGAGTTGGGGTGTTCATAGCATTGGATGAAGGCAGTGTTCGTTGCTTGCGCCGCCGCCGGGTGACATTGGCTAATATTGCATTATCAATCACATAGCACACAAATAAGATCTACATCAACAAAGTGGAGCAAGTGATGGCGGGGAATTCTCTTACCATTGATAACATACGCTTGAAACATGACCTTCTGCTCCTGCAAGGAGAATACTTGTCTTGAGTTTACTTGCCAGAAGTACCAAACAGTCAGAAAGACGAGATATATCGCGAAAAGTACAATCATTACAGCGAACAGAGGAAAAAAGACCAAAATAGCTCCAACATAGCTTACAAATATTGTTAAGCTGTAGTACACCACATTGGTGCCCAGGGGTTGAGTGAACATACACGGCAATGAAGAAAGGTGCTTCCGAAACCTCAAAAAGGACACCAACATAACTACATCAATAAATAAGCCAGCTATATGACCAAGACCAGATAACGCCCATAACACTCTCTCATCAAACAAATCAGATACACAGAGCAAACCAAACGCTAATCCTGCTCCCACTAACAATGCCATGTAGGGAATCTGATCAGGGCCATGTGAATAGCGAAGCACATTGAGAGAGAGACCACTCTCAGCCATGGAGCGCATTTGAATGCTATAGACATATGTTACCGCTGATGTACTAGCGATGCAAGCTGGAATGCCAAACAACTTGGCCGCTGTCCGAGTAACGTGCAAACCGCTGGCATAACCATAAGACAAGGCATTTGCCTCAGGGGGAGCGAAGTAGGAGATCCCAGGAGCATTGCAAGTCACAACGACTGCCAACAGCATTGCATTGATTGCCGCAATCCCGAAGGACCAAAGAAAAGAACGCGGAATAGTCTTCCTGGGCTGTGATGATGTGATAGGAGATAAATACATTAAGTACAGTGGAATTATATAGACAGAGAGATAGCAAGAATCACCTTACCTCACAGGCATCACCACAAGCCATTGGTAGAATTGTTAAAACATCGAACATGACCATTGGAGTACCAAGATGTTTGAACCAAAGGGTAACATTGAAATCACCATCTAGCATCCCTCCACCATAGCGTTTGCAATCCATACAAGGGATGGTAACTACATAGTAGATGCAGAACGTAAGGATCACAATAACCATCATAACGATATTGCTTCTCCAAAAGTGTTTTACTCGGAAGATGTTTACCATCGAGATCCACATCAACAACAACATCCAGAAGAGAAGTGCATAATGTCGTGATATTCCTAACCATGCTGTGATATCTTGGCCTGCATGAAGTAATAGGGAAGCAATGTAGAAGATGCTAAACATCATCTCAGAACATGCTACGAGGTAGGCGAAGTACGGGCCCATTGTCACCCGCACAATACCATATAGACCTCCACCAAAGGGAAGGGCAGAGGACATCTCTGCAATACAGAGGATAGTGGAGAGATACGCGGAAATGCAGAGGACGACAGCCAAGAGACTTTCAATGGATCCCATCACCAACCCAGTGTTCCAATAATAGAAGTGACACCCTGACACCAAGGCTAACCCTATGACAAAAAAAGAAAAGACAAAAGGGACAACGCACTTCGTGACCTAAAGGCATGGACAGAAAGAGAGAGAGAGAGAGAAAGGCAGAGAGAGACTGTTGACTCACCAAGCAGAGTGACTTCCCACTGTGACCTCGTACCCGACAGTCTTCTTCCTTCATACATCTTGTCACTGATAGTAGAATCATCATTTCCTTCTTCCTCTGTCATCATCACGTCACCTTTAATTTGACTTCCTTTAGCTGTTGCCACCCAACGAGCCAATTCTGTTGCTCTCTTCGATTACGGTGAAGAAAGACATACCGCAACCAATTAACACGCAAGACCACAATATGAATATACGCGTATGCTGGCTTGTGCACCAAACCAGCTTGTGGAATCTTCTTTCTCTGTGTGCAAATCTCTACTATTAATAGAAGTAGTTCACTTCTATTAATAGTAGTAGCCATCATGAAGGCAACAAAGGGGTAACAAAGTCAAGATAAGCATAAAGAACCGGGCCTATTTTTAACAGTTGAGGTGTCATTGTGTCGCCAAAAGGGCCAGATAGCTAGACAGCCAAAGCTCCAGTCTGCGGCGACGGGACCTCTGCTGCCATCCTTCGACTTGATTGATTGAGGAGAACATTCTGCACGAGATAGTAATAGCTTGGGTTAGAAGATTGAGTGACTGACTGATCATGAAGAAAAGCTTTGAGAAGTTCTTTGGTGGCCGAAGTGCTGTTGGTAAAATAGTGAAGACACTAACTGATAAGAATAGTTATCACTACCTTGACCTCTACAGGTAGGCTTCAAACTACGATGATAGACTAAGGTATTAGTGAAGTAGGCTCACCTACTTGATTGCTTGGTAACAATAGATCCTCCTTGGCATTGAAAGGATATGACTTTGCCTATCAACATAAGTTAGAATCAATTACCCCTGAAATAGTTGATGGTTTTCATTCTGAATTAGAACGACTTTCACAAGATCAACTTGCTTACTATGTACAAGAATGTGTTCATCGACAAGTCAAAGTCATCTTTGCTCGATTACATAAACAATTAGAAAACAAACCAAAAAGTCGATTAGAAATGTTGAAAATACAAGAATCAAACAAATCAAACGAAGAAGCAGTTGATCGTTATGCACTACCTTTCAAACTTGAATGCAAAGAATCAAAGATTCCTAATGCTGGCCAAGGAGTCTTTATTCGTGCTATGGATAAGTCTCAACCTATCATCCCACCTGGAACTGTTGTGGCGCTCTATCCTGGTTTAGTACATTTACGTGAACATTTACGAGATCGTAATTATCTCATGTCTTTGTTACCTGATCCTGATCTTCTTCTTATGACTCGTATTGATCAAACTATTATTGATGGACGTACAGCGGATAAATGTTATCCTAATCCTTATGCTTTAGGTCATAAGATTAATCATTGTGGCAAGAATCGACCTAATGTCTTACAAGTCCCTTTTGACTTCAGAGAAGATCTTATCTTTGATGGCAATAGTTTTCCTGTTCCCTTACGCTATCTCATTCCTAATGGTTTTGCTAAACCTCCTTCTATGATTGGCAAACTGGAGCTTGCCACTGTTCATATGAAATCAATGGTCTTCATCGCTACTGCACCATTGGAGGATAATGACGAACTGATTATGGATTATCGCCTCAATCCTCGTATGGAAAACCTCCCCAGCTGGTATGAAAGTTATAATACTGAGGAAGCTAAGATGCGATGGACTGATGACGAGGATTCGTCAAAGGAGGAAGAGGAGAAGTAGATTAGATCTAGAGGAGAGGATTCTAGATTAGAAGTAGTGTCTGTTGTCTCATAGGTAGGAATCTGCGACTACTACAAAGCTATGCTGAGTTGAAGTCTATGGATTAGGTTATAGGTTTGAGAGAGTAAGATAATAAGAGACAGATGGTAGTTAGCAAGGACATGTTATGAAGTGTTATCACCAACGATTATATCGCGCATTCCCTCCAAAGGTGTTAGACTACTGGAACAAATTTCAATTGTCCTGAAAGTCAGAAAGGTGTTGCTGATTGGAATAACGAAATCACTAACTTCAGGGCGATACTTTGGAACCAAGATCATTATTTATGGAGTATGGTATACTACAAGTAGTATATTAGAAAGATGTGTGAAAGAAAAAGACCTGACTCAACACGGAATAGTACGATCAAATCAGATGATCTAAACAACAATATTTTAATCTTAGGGATTTCTTATACGAGCATAGGTACATTATGGTTGCTGGATGGATGGAGATTGGTTTTTCTCAGCCATTCTGCGAGCCTGCTTGGCTCCAATATGTTTCTGATGACGATGTGGAGTCTCTAAAGGTTTGGAAGGGTCAATCTTCTCAGCAACACGGAGCTTTGCACTACGCGATCGACTATTTCTCTCTATTTCTTGCGGACTTGGTCCAAGAGGCTTCTTTTCTACCAAGCGCCACACCTGACCAGCATCTTCGAGTTGAACTTGAGATGGCTTGGCCATTAATCGCCTTGCGACATTTGAGAAGGCATCGAAGTCATGATCTTCTCCTCTAACTTGACCTGTTTTCATCAAACTTTTCACGCGGCGATCTTCCAAAGAGTGATAGGACAACACAACCAATCGTCCTCCAGGACGAAGACAGAGTTGAACTGTTTGCAAAGCTTCTTCCAGTGCATTGATCTCATCGTTTACAACTATTCTCAAAGCTTGAAAACATTTCGCCAAAGTCTTTGGACGATCATTGAATGAAACTTGCCGTCCAATCACTTGTTGTAATTGGTCAGTTGTCTCATAGGGTCTGCCGGCGGTGATAGCTCTAGCCAACCGTCTGGATCTTGTTTCTTCACCATAGTAGTACAGAACATTAGCAATATCCTCTTCTGACCATTCATTTACTATAGTGGCAGCTGTTAATTTTGCACTAGTTGGTGCAGGTCCAGCATAAATACGATCAATCATATTCCCTTTATGCATGCGCATGTCTAATGGTCCATCCCCTCCAAAGGAGAAACCTCGACTAGCAGCATCAATTTGATAGGAAGAAATGCCAAGATCCATCAGTACACCATCCACCAAGTGGTCTTGTTGCTGTGCAAGGGTACTATTGGCAACCACTTGACAAATAGAGCGGAAATTAGCTCTATGGATTTCTAACCGTCCATTATCTAAATAGTGTTTAAGACGTTGACTGCTCGCTTGGATAGCATCAGGATCTTGATCAATAGCTATGACTTTACCTCCTTTGTCAAGGATAGCTTCAGTATGACCTCCACCCCCTAGGGTACAGTCTACATAGACTTGATCAGGCTCAATCTTTAAATAATGCAAACATTCATCTTTCATGACAGGGATATGATAAGAAGATCCATAGTCTTTAGAAGAATCTGCTGAGAGAGGACTATTAGGAGATGACGATGATGATAATGTAGTCATTCTCATGACCTTTCTAGCCAAAAACCCACCTTGGGGATAGCTTTGCAATATTGTTCTAATTCTTCCTATCATCTGACAAGGAGAGATAGTCATCATAAGGAGAAGAGAAATGACAAGGAAATGACTGACACTGAAGAACCGAATGATTCCTTTCATTCACATCCATCAAACTGATGATGATGAGCAAAACCAACACAGCAAGAAACCAAAGCAACAACTGAATTAAGGTATTTCATAAAAAGTCGTCCCGGAAGTGGTCGTTGGGTGTGTGTGGGTGAGTTGGGCAACAGTGGGAAAAGAAGATTTTGATTGCCAACAGCTACGTTTCGAGTAGTGTATATATATATATATATCATATACTACATTGATTTGTTTCAAGAGTAACTCTATGAATCCTTCTAATAGTACTACTGCTATTTCTTCTTCTTCTTCTTCGGGTGGTGGAGCTTGTGAGAAAGCATTAATAAAAATTATTGTTTTGGGTTGTTCAAATGTGGGCAAGACGTCTATCATGGAGAGGTGAGTAAGCGATCGATTGAGTGTTAGAGATAATGAGCGTTTGTGTCAGTGAGTGAGCTCATAGATATGTTGTTGCTCCTTAGTATGTGTATCTACCGCCCATCTCATAGAGATCACATCTCATACTCCACTAATAAATCCTTCCTTTCTATCCTTCCTCCTTAGGTTTGCAACGGGTAAATTTACTGGTATGCGTCGTCCAACAGTAGGATCAGATTTTCTCTCCAAGAAAGTCGTGATTCATGATGTTGAAGTCTCTTTACAAATCTGGGATACTGCAGGACAAGAAAGATTCCATCAAGGTAGTATAGGCAGTCCGTTCTTTCGTGGTGCTCATGGGGCACTCTTGGTTTATGATGTCAATGATGAGCGTTCTATGGAACAGATTAGTCAATGGAGAGATGAATGTATTAGTCGACAGGATAATGTAGACTTCTTTCCTATTGTGGTTATAGGCAATAAGATTGATGTTCGAGAACAAATGGCAGAGTCAGAGCGTGTTGATACAAATCCTATCCTCGCTTGGTGTCGTGATAACTCCTATGGCCATATTGAAACTAGTGCAAAAGATGGAAATAATATTGAGGCTGCTATGTTGGCAATCACAGCCTTAGCCTTAGAGTCTCTTAGAAATAAGAACCGCACAGGTGGAGGCAGTGGGGCGTCTTCTATGGGCGAAGGCAGCCAGCGAGGCTTGAAATTGGACGAGAAATATTCGCCCAAGCGGAGTAGTTGTCTGAGCTGTAGCTGAAGTCCCTCTTCCGTGTGAGTTCATTCTAGTGGAATCATGTGGTGTTGCTATTGATGGGAAGATGAGATTTGCTATTAGGTATCTTCCATCATCTATTTTGATTCAGTCCCATCCTCTATCAGTCGGTCACAGTTAGTTTCAATCACAGTGAGAGACAGGTAGTGGAGAAGAGTCAAACGCCCTCCCTGTCTGTTAGGTTGTGAGTCATGACAAGGGGATGTATGTACACTGTAAAATACACCTTCCCTTCGCTTCGTCTTGATGTGGTTTTGCTTCTCCAGAAAATAGAAGAATAGATGCTCATCACGACAACAGCAAGATCACTTCTTTTCATTATTTGTGGTTCATACAGCACAGTCTCTATTAAAGATTATTCAAATTGTCTTCAATGCCTGATTCAGGCAAGGGGAAGTATTCCTTGTTCCAAACAAACTTCCCTCCTTCACTCAGACCTGTAGAGGCAAAGAAGACTTCAAAGGATTGAGTCAATTGCTTCTGACAATCGCCACCTGCTGTTCGAATAGAAAGCGTGTGTTCTTCATAAACTCCAGAGACAGGATGCTTTAAATGGAAAGGAATATCTTGAATTGTACGAGGAGGATATTCGTTGGGCACTTTAATAGAAGAAAGAACACCATTCAGCAATTGCATAGACATGTCATTAACACGGGAGAGTTCTGGATGAGAATGACGTAAAAGATCTGGATGACCACGTTTATAGAGTTGTCGTAATAGAAGAGCAAAGTCAGCTGGTTGTTGTGATTGTGCTGGCTCTTCTTCACTAGTGGTGGTTCTACTCTGTTGTTGTTGACGTGTTTCCATGATTTTTGCACGTTGTCTTTTCTTGAAAGCACTTAACATACGATAAGATTGATGTTGATAGGGTTGAGATCGGACAAAGAAGATATTTGGTGAAGAAATCTCACCCATCTTTATGATGGTCTTGAACATCTTTCTCTATTATCAGGAACAATGCCAAGTCTAATAAACAGATCGTGATTTGATTGACTGCGTCCAATGGTCATGATGTCATGATGACGCCCCTGTTGGCAACCTCGACATCTCGAAACCTCGATATTCTTCCCCCCTCTTGAGCACACCGGAGAGTTCCGGTGTAGATCTCTCTCAGGCTGAGCGCCGCTCATCTCTCTCATCAGAGAGATTGAGCGCCGCTCATCTCTGTTCCTCATCATCTTGCTTCTCTCAAGAGAACCCTCCTGGTCCTGCTTCGCACAGTATCTTCTGCTGCAATCTGGGAAGAAATAAGAGAAACAAAACGTCTTCACAATCATAATCAAAACAGAGACGATATAAGTATTGAAACAGTTAGTTGATCATCTCGTAGAAGAAGAAGCGACGTGATGGCGAAAGAAGATACTGAAGAGCAAGAAGTGAGAAAAGAAGAAGAAGAAGACGAAGAAGAAGAAGACGAAGAAGAAGAAGACGAAGAAGAAGACCAAGTAGGAGAAAGAGAAGATTATTATGAAGAAACACCAGATGATATTTCAGAACTAATGGAGAAATGCAAAGAGCGATTAAATGTGATAGATGATATGTGGGTATTGAAATTGGCGATGGGTCAAGTCAGTCTGGACGTTGTCAAAGCTGTTGTTGAAATCATGGGCAAGGTGGTTATTAACGTTGGTGATGGACTCACTTTGCTTCATCTTGGCGCTCAGTTTGGTCGTTGTGACTGGATTGAGTACTTGGCAGGGGAAGCGCATCATCCCCTTGAGGTACAGTATTATAACTCACACTCTATCTCTGCAACTCTTTCCACTGACCTAATGGAAACAATATAACTACATGTTTCGATTTCACTGACTGATTAACTTTGTTGCATTTGTATTATTCCTCTGAGTAGTTAAAAACGATGACAGGAGAGACTCCTCTTGATCAGGCATCATGGAAAGGTTACATAAACGCATCTATGCTCTTAATCAAGTAAGCATTAAACCCTACCTCGTAACCTTCAGCTAAATCCTGCTTTGGACTTACTTCCTTGCGAATAGATATGGTGCTGATGTGGATTGCCAGACCAAAGGAGGCTATACCCCCTTACATCGCTGTGCTTTCTATAATCATCCTCGTCTCGCCAGCTTGCTTTGCCTCGCTGGAGCAGATCGAACATTACGTGATAAAAAGGGTGACAGAGCGTATGATGTGGCTGTGGCCCGGGGCCATGACGAAGTGGCGAAACTTCTCGTACCTCTTATTTCGCCTGATGGGGTGGATCTTAGTGGCATCATATATGCCAGGAATAATCCAAAGCATCCCAACTACCGTCCTGAAAGTAGAGACGCTCTACTACAGTTGTTCATGCTAGAAACAGCTTTTGAAAATGCTGAGGAAGAGGGTGACGACGGAGAAGAGGATGGAGATGGTGATGCGGAGAACTAAGAGGTGGAAAACGATAACGATCAGTCTGGTCCTGCTGCGGAATCTGAAGAAGCCACCCCTAAGAAACACGTCACAACTTCTACTATAATCAAGCATTGTGTATAGTAGACTAAAGCAGCATGTGCGATATTGATATAAAGATATTATTTCCAGATTCAAGTTTTTGTTTTATTTTTAAACACAAGACATTATCATCTTCATAATCATCACGACATTGTTGCTTGTTGCTATTGCATGACTAGAAGGGTTAGCATGAGATTAGAGGAGGCGGGGATAGGCACTAAGGTTGTGTGCTATCTGATGAACTGTTGCTACAGCCAACGGAAGGGATTCTTCACGTAACATCTCTTCTTTCGTTTGTTGTTGATGCAGCCAATGATATAAATAATGTTGGAGCTCTTCTGTCGAAGCCAAAGGAGAGAACCCTCGTCTTAAGACAGCTGTTTCTAATGCAGCGCGATCCAGTTCAAAGATGCCTTCTTTGCGTAATTTGATATCATCTCGTATAATCGCGAAGGCCTCCTTTTGGATCTTTCTTGCAAGATAAGATTTAGGTAAGATACGAAATGCAAAATCAACAGAGTAAAGCGCTTGAGATCGTGCAAGCAAGTCAATCTGTGGATGATCAGCACTACCCAAAGAGTGAGATGATGACGGTGATGATTGTGTTTTCTTGGAGGATAGAATAGCTTCCATCCACTCTTCTACTGTAACAGGATGACTTTGTTCTCCTTTTACTGCTGAAGGAGTCAATGATGATGACGAGGACGTGAGAGACTGAAGATACCTTTCAGCTGCTAGCTTTCGTTCATCAAATTCATTTTCCAAGAATTCTATCTTTTGCTCTTCTGTCCAAAAGTGATGAGTTAGCACTTGACGAGGATAAGCCATGGCGACAGCAATTGGCAATAGACCAATAAGCGGCGGTGCTTGAAGAACAATAAAACCACCCACTTTCTTTAAGGAAGAGAGAGTAGTTCGTATTAATTCTTCTTGATCACGTGTACGATCTTCTACTTCAGTTGATTGTAAGAGCTTAACAGTTTTAATCGTATCTCGGAAAAGCTGCCGGACGCCTCTAGGAACGACTCGAAGAGAAGTATGAATACGTTCAATAGTTGTCATATGAGAGGATATGATGATCAAGTAGTATTAGTCGTTGTTTTCGCTTCACAGAGTGTATCAATAATTGGAGGACAGCAGCTTTAGACGAGTCCTTCTTCTACAGTGACGTAAAATAGATCACAGGGTAGAAAATCTATTGGATATGTAGTAGTAATGGCAGTCTATCGAGCGACGAAGGAAAGGGCGGGATGCCAAAACCAAAACACCAAAACCCGGAAACCACACCAAGACAGCTATTATTTTACCTTGTGATGGAACGATCTGTGTCAACTCAGACTTTTCTGTTTTCGTCTTCAAATCTTTGAAGAAGAAGAGTTTATTTGATTGAGAACAATATGCTGGACCTGATACTTGATGCTATCAAAATTCTACATGTCATTTATAACCTTCGCGAGGAGTTGAGAGACAATGATAAAGCCTGTCAATTGCTTTGTGGTCGAGTCACTATTTTTGATAGTTGGCTGCAAGATTGGAAAGAGAAAAACAGACTCCCTTACAATGCCTCGCTGGTGTTGTCCATCCAGTCCTTGCTGACTTTGTTGACTGAAATTCGTGACTTTCTGAGGAAGTTCACGAAACAGGGAGGGTCTATCTTGGGCCAGGCAAAAAGAGTGACCAAGAAGGCCTTCTTCAGTCGGAAGATGGCAGAGAAGTTGAATGACTTCCATCGACGCATTGACCAATGCGCTTTGGCGTTGAATATCTGCTTGACGACATCGGCGGAGGATAAGCGACGCGAAGAGATGGTTGCCTTGCGTAATGAGCTGAATACTCATAGTGATGATCTGATGGAGGAACTAGGGGCATTGAACAGAGATCCTGACGAGTTGAAGGAGTTGCTCGAGGCGTTAAGGGAAGAGGCAGGAGAAGACAATGCTGCTATTTTGAGGGAGATCAGCTCCCTGCAGCAAAAGGTGGAGGGAAAGGCCTCCTGGGATCTTAGCAGGTTGAATGAGAGTCTGAAGGAAAGCAACGAGGCTCTGGTTGTTCAGATGGAGAAGCTTTGTGAACTCTTTGCTCGAGACTTGTCAGATGTGAAAGCCATCATGATTCGTCTCCAGGCAGCTGCGCAGCAAGGGGATGTCCGCGTGCTGGAGCAATTGAAAGCGATGGAGACGAAAGTGAGCCATCACTGCAGTGTGAGTATGGAGGAAGTGCATGCATTGAAGCAGTCGCTACAGGACGTGTCAAGAGAGGATGTGAAGGCTCTGAAAGATAAGCTGGAAGCATTGGATCTGTTGTCGTTGAAGGACGACTTGACGCAGGTGAAGAGTTTGTTGCAAGGATTGAAGGAAGCCGCTGCCAGCCAAGCTGATAAACAGAGGTTGGAGGAGCTAGCGAAACGCCTGGAGGAGAAGATCGATGATCGCCAAGCGATTACC
This sequence comes from Ochromonas danica, assembly GCA_015146655.1. Taxonomy (NCBI): domain Eukaryota; class Chrysophyceae; order Chromulinales; family Chromulinaceae; genus Ochromonas; species Ochromonas danica. Next base: position 32,038 of record VKHL01000184.1, read on the forward strand.
TTGCAAGAGCTTGAAGGATTGAAAGGCTTGGTGAAGAGAGATGAGGCCGAGGTGGTGATGAAGGCATTGGCAGCGAAGATCGACTCTCTGGATTTACTGTCTGTGCAAGAGTATTTGGTGGAAGTGAGAGGAGAAGTGATGGCCACCAGGCAGACTGGAGAAGTGATATTGGAAGAAGTGAATGAAGTGAAAGCGATGATGATGAAGTTGCTAGATGATAAGAAGTTGACGAAAGCAGAAGAACAGTATCGCGCTAGGCTATTGAAAAGGATGTTGATTCCATCAGGAATGGTTCGTGTCGCCGACAAGAGCGTTAAGTTGGGTGTAGGAGGGTTCGGCGAAGTTAACTTGGCTTTATACCAGAACAAGAAAGTGGCCGTGAAGTCCTTCTTCTCTCTTCGCGGGTCAATATTATCAATAGCTCAGAGGGACTTTACCGCGGTGGAAAACGAGGTGCTGCTGATGGGTGGTTATCTCGGATCTCATCCCACCATAGTTTCTTGCTATGGCTATTTCAAGGACGAGCATCAGAAGATCAGCATGGTGATGGAGTTAGCTCCCTATGGTTGTTTATCGGCCATGCTAGACGACTATGATAACTTTACGTTCTTGTCATTCAGGCTGATATTAGGCTGGCTGAATGACCTAATTGATGCAGTGCGTTTCATCCATGAGCACGAAGTGAAGCACAGAGATGTCAAGGTCGATAACCTTTTGGTATTTGCTGATTTAGACGTGAAATTGTGTGACTTCGGTCTGGCGAGGCAAAACTCCTGTCAGAAACAAAGCACAATGATTGGAGGAACATTTGACTTCTTGGCTCCAGAGGTTGTTGGATTAAAGGGTTCAAGCTATGCTTCAGATGTCTTCTCTTGGGCGATGACTGCTGCCCACATGATCTTGCGTCGCATACCTGATCGCAGGAACGACTTGTCCTCTTTGATCGATCAAGTAATGGAAATTGTGAGAGTAGATGGAGATATGGCTACATTCCCTTCTTCTCTGCAGGTTGCAATTTCATTTCAGATGCTGTTAAAAGAATGTTTGGAGACAGACCCCAGCAAACGTCCTTCAGCAAGCACAGTCAGCACTGTACTGCAGGAATTGCTGAATAAGGTGGGAGGAGATCCTCGCCACAAGTTAACAATCAATGATAAGAACTATATTGAGACAGTTGTGAGAACTGCAGATGAGAAGTCAAGTTACGCAGTTGCTGGAGTGTCTTCCCCTCTCTCATCTCCATTGAAGGTAATCATTGCATTCTTCCTCCTTTCTTCTTACACACAACTCTTTCCTCATCATTCTACACAGCAGGAGGAAGCGACTTCTCCTACTCCTAGCACTCCTATTAGAGGGTTTGCTGTTGTCAAGAGGGAATTGTCATCCCTGTCCCATGATCAAGCAATAGAGATGTTGATTCAGTTGGGATGTTGTTTTGATCTAAAGGAGCGATGCCTGGAGGAAATGGACGGTCGCTATCTGAATGGGGTGACAAAGATGGAACATTTACGTGAGATTGGTGACACTAAGTCTAGAGAACCCATATTGAACAGCGTACTTCGTGACCTGCAAAAGATGCAGAAAGAAGGAGTGCCACTTGACTTAATGCAGGCGATAATGGAAAGTCTGACAGAGAGAGCTTGCCGAGAAGAAGAGTTGAAGAGAAAGAATGCTATACTTAACCTGCACCTACGAATCAAACAGACTTTGCAGCACATGGCCGCATCCGGAGATGTCTCCGCGTTACAAGAGTTGCAGGCATTGGGGTCATCGATTGATCATATTCCTCCAGAGGATATCAATCAAGGCTTTGCAGCAGATCTCAGTGATGACGCGAGGGGCAAGGGACTGGAGGTAAGTTTAGTGATACTGCGTGTAGAATGCCGTGACGACGGTCTTAGTTAGTATTATAGTGTGATGCCATGTATGGATTGTATGATGCCGCAAAATCACCATTCTAATGATATTAGTTTGAGTGATCGTCGCTTTTGGTAGATAGTAGCTTGCATTATGCTAATAATCCCGGTGTTTGGTTGCTGTGATGTGGTGATTGGCACTGTATGTAGGGCGTGACTGCGCTGCATATTGCGGCTGCAAAGGGTCATCTGGAGTTAGTGAGGTTACTACTACTCCATCCGGCGATTACAGTGAATGCTGTAGATAGCCAGGTAAGCGACAACACCTAGTATTTTGCTTGAAGAAGGAAAGATGGATGTGTACTGAGCCCTACAAACGTTGTTATTGTATCAGAATGAGTGGACGCCATTGTATGTGGCATGTAGAGAAGGCCCTGAGAAGGTAGTGATGGTTCTGCTCGCAGATAGTCGAGTGGATATAAACAAGAAGAATAAGGTAAAGGGGTCTTTGAAGGTTAATGTGGTGATATGCACGGTACGTATTGACAGCTGAGGTGTTCTGCTTTATGCAAATCATAGTTTTGGGGTTTATTGACACCTTCAGTTTGGAATAGGAGGATGGTTGTTTTGATATGATTTGGTATTGTGGTAATCTGTGTGTGGTATTATATGTGCATGTTGGGTGTTTGTTTGTGAATAGTATGGAGGAACTCCGTTGTACGGTGCATGCTTGAAAGGTTATGTGGAAGCGGTGAAGGCTCTTCTATCGGATACCAGAGTAGTTGATGTTAACGCGGAGGATGAGGTAAAGGAGGATACTACTATGTTGACTTTGCATATGATATTATTGTTGCATTGGTAACTCTGCTGCTTGAGAGCAAAGAAGCTGGGAGACAAGGCGGTTTTGTCTCTTGTTATTCTAATGAAAGTGTTTCGTGTGTGTGCGAATAGAGAAAATATACTCCATTTCACTGTGCATGCTTGAAAGGTCATATGGAGGTGGTAAAGCTTCTGTTGTCTGACAATCGACTGCGCACTATTAACAAGGCGAATGAGGTGAAGGATAGTGATAATAGACTATGCTTGACTGTGAATATGTCGTAAGACACGTATGATTGTAGCTATTAGTACGTATGATAGTTGTGTGTGTTATTGTTTTGTTGGAAAGCAATGACATGGAAGGAGATCTATGTATGCTTGTTTAGTAACGAAGGGTAGTATTTGTGATGGTAATAGTAGTAGAGAATATGTATGAACGGGTGAAGGTGGCGTATGTGTTAGCTATGGTTGTACTTAGTATTAATCATAGTAATGTGTTTGATGTTTGTGAATAGTGTGGATTAACCCCTCTACACTATGCATGCAGTGGTGGTCATATAGAGGTGGTGAAGCTTCTATTGTCTGACAGTCGACTGGATAGTATTTACAAGACAAGCAAGGTAAAGGATAGTAATAATAGACTATGCTTGACTATGAATATGTCGTTTGCGACGAAGTGACGTTTGTTGACGTAATTTATTAGTGTTTGTGTGTTGCTATTGGCAATGACCATGTTAACATCTCGGTCTTGTGCATTTTATTGTGTTCGTTGCTGTGGTTCGTTTGCCTTGTTAATCGTCATTATTGATTTTGGGTTAGAGAGGAAAGACTCCTTTGGATCTGGCGAAAACAGAAGATATCAAGCAACTACTGAGAGAACACGCAGCAAGGATAACAAGCAATACATAATGAGGATAGCCTAATACTAGTAGAAGCTATCGTTGATAGATTGTTTGGCTGATCTATGAACTATCCGTTAAGCATTCACTCTTATTTGTGATATTGTTTGACAGCTCCATGTCCACAGCTTTCAGCAGAATGAGGGTTTGGAGTTAGATCTAACCCTCGAAACCACAGAAAATGAACAATAGAACAAGATGCATATAGATATAACCTTAGTTCTTATTGTTACCATAATAAAGGAATTTTCAATGTTAAGAAGACAATAAAAGCAATCTTACTCGCTATCAAAAACACAATATCTATGGTATGGTTTCACTACCCACCTTAGTGGTACAATAGCATTCCTTGAAGAAAACCATAGGTTCTTCATTGATCAATAAGTAATCATTAACCCTATTGGCAGCTTGACCTTTATTAACACGATAGATAAAAGCAACATGCGTTTTCATTCACATTCCCGATTCTTCTTATTTTGAGTTTGCGAGAGGAGAAGCGGAGAAAGGAAATCGCACACGGAATAATCAATAGAGAGGGAGAGGGAGAGAGAGAGAGTAGGGTGATCGAGTCTTTGTTACCATTATTGAGCCAATAGCGATGACGAAGAGTTTACGACAAGTAGATGAAATCATAATCTTCCTATTCACTCTGTTGAGCTCACTCAAAACATTTTCAGTTCAAATATATCATGTTCATATGATGAGAGAAATGTCAAGCAGCATCATGACAGATAGTGTCGCAATAATACACGACAGCAATAGTACGATAGTAATAAGTGCATCACGATAATAACGATAATAACATTAAATAAAAATAATATATAACACTAATCTAATAGCTACATGTGTAGTTCTAGCAATGGCTGCCCTATTGTTGTTAGCGGTGTGTGTGTGTGTGTGTGTGTGTGTGTGTGTGTGTGTGTTTGTGTGTGTGTGTGTGTGTGTGTGTGTGTGTGTGTGTGTGTGTGGAAAGACCTGTTGGAACAGGTTCTGTGGTGACACACACAGAAGGGACCAACTGACTGACTGAAACAACAACAACCAGAAGAACAACAACAATATTAATCATAATAATCACATTCCAATAGGAGGCCAGCTAGACTAGTCGATCATAATAATTACTCACTGTCCAAACAGAGTGAGAGATAGCTTGACAAATAATAAATAAAAAAAAAGGAATGAAGATCTTGACGATGCTATTGCCTTGTTTCCTCCTAAGACGTTGTCTCGCCATGGAAACAATTCGCATCACTACTCCACCAGGTGGATTACTCTCTAATATGATCTATCCTATTCATGAATCAAAAGCCTTCTCAGGAAATATCAATATAAGATCTTGTGAACGATTCTTAGATAATCATTCTCTTCTTTATGAAGCTTTACTAGAGGATGTTCACGGAGAGAAGAATTTGATACCCACCTATCTAACAGAGGTTTACCAAACAGCACAAGATTTCATTCATAGTGATACTATTGCCAATCGACAGCATCTTCTCTTCACTCTAAACTCCTTAACAACAACAAGTGGTCAATATTGGTGTTTGTTAGGTGGCAAAGGAAGTGGGAAGTCAGCCTTATTAAAGGAATTCGAGCGTAAAAACTGTGAGAAAGTCTTTCGTATTGATATGCGACAACATAAAGATATCCTCTCTGGTCTCATTGCTTCTTTACAATCACAATATCAATATCAAGAGAAAAGTTTCTTATCTTGGTTAACCAGTCTATTACAAGGTTTCCGTGTCATGTTTCGTGAATATACTCAATTAAGTGGTAAAGCAGTTGCTCAGAAAGTCAGTGACGAAAGAAATACTCTATACTTCACTTTGCAACAATATATAAAACAATTTGGAGCTTTTACCATCATTATTGATGAAGCTAATATTCCTTTTAGTAAATATTGTTTAAAGAAAGAAGAGCAAATACTGGAAGCACAATCAATTTTGGAACTCTTCACAGCACTCACTAAGCAAGACCAAAAAGTAAGTTGTATTTCTCTCATTTGAATATAGTCAAATAGAAAAGATCAATTTTGAATAATAATGATTGACGTTGATTAGATCAACGTTCTCTTGGTTTCCAGTGATTATCACTTCCCACAAGCCTTAGCATCTGATCCTATTTACTTTGATTTGCGTAACTTCTCTCACTATCTATTTATGCAAGAACTCTCTCCAGCTGACGCTTGGGCATTGTTAAAGAGTTGGAATGTAAGAAATAAACTAGCCGAGATGCTCTTAGCCCTCTATGGTGGTCAAGTGGAAGATCTCTATCATGGCGTACAAAATCTCCACCTTCTTGTCTCTTCCGTATCTGGCGATGAAGAAGCTATTCAACAATCCTGTGCTAACTATAGTCCTATCTCAGGTCTAACAATTCAGACTGTGCGACATTGTTTGCAACAAGCAAGCTCTAATAAAGGGGTAGCGACCATTCTACAAGAAGTGTTGAAGAAGATCATCCAAGAAGGTCAATATCAGATAAACAGATCAACCAATGATAGCCAGGACATGGAAGAAGTGATCAATATTCTTCAAGAGCATAAACTAGTATATTTGAGGATGCAAGGACACCATAACCTCTTCTTCGGTGTGGAGCCGGCTCACAATGGAGAGGAAATATTAGTACCTTCCAAACAAAGCCTTCGGCTGGCCGCATTGCTAGCATTGAGAGCCTCAAACTAAGTGGATCTCCACCTAACAATGCATTTACATACTGCTATTTGTAGAGAATGTGTGAGATTGCCTCCAATCACTCTGTCTATTTCAAAGTCCTAACTAACCTTTCAATACTCCAATATACTTTAAAAATCTATGCAATAAGTGATTCCTGCAGTATTTGCACGTAGAGTGAAATTAAGGATTGATGGCATCTTCAGAAGCGCCTCGAAGGAACCAGTGATGCCTAACACGATCTGCAACATCTTGACGAAGAAGCCAACAAGTAAAATGTTGTGGTGATAACCACTTCCTCGCTTGAGCTAGGCTTCGAATACAATAAGGGATAGTCTTATTGTCAACAAGACCTAGCATGTTATTCTTCTGACATGAAGGTTTAAAAGTTATTTTCGTAAACTCCATGGAGCAGTATGCTTGCACTTCTCTCAAATTACTACGATAGCGCTCTAACTCTTCTTTAAACTGCTCTTCTCCATAGAAATCAATCAGACGATCAAGCACCCTATTAGCTAACAAGTGAATAAAGGAATCATAAGGTTGAAACGACTGTAACAAAGAGATATGAGGAGGCCACAATGTCGAATTATTGCCTAATGTTGTATTCTTTACTTTCTGTGCAATATACCACAGGTTCTCATCTCGAAATTTACCCATACCATCTTCTTCACTGCCATCATCTCCCTTAAATCTGAATTTCGCAAACTGATCCCATCCTGTTACAACTGATGAATTACGAAAACGTCGTGCATGCTTCCAAGAGAGATCATCCTTAGGCCACTCTAACAGCCATCGTAATATTAGCATGCTTTCATCAAATCTCTCCGTTACGATTAGAAAGATCTTATAGGAGGCCACTTTCTCTGCAAGGTTGTGGAAGAAGATATGCTTGAAGTTAGCATGGAAAAAGGATACGCCTGTCTGCTCTTGGGAGATGGCCTCGAGGCCCCACTCCCTTACATACCAAGGCAGATGGAAAGATTTACGAAGATGATGAAGAGGTTCGTAAGGAATCGGTTGGGATTGTAATGTACTGATAAAATCGTGGAATGAGATGTTTTTTCTTTGCTCTATACGATAAAAGTACCACGCACTATTAAATCTCAAGCCTGGATGACGTGTTGAGGAAACATGAAGATAGGGCTTCTTCATAAGCTCATATAATCTCTTTGATAAACTATTATGAGCTAACCAAGCATCAAATGGCGCTGACCTCGACCCTGTGCCAGTACTGTTCAGAATATACTCTCGATGGCTATCGTCATACATAGACCATATTCGACCTGAGTTATTCCAATGAGGAAGAAAGCAATTCATGCCTTGGTTTTGACAGAGTTCTGTCCAAAGAATACAAGCAGCAGAACTAGATCCTGTCTTATGGGGTTTATTGTAAAATATACGCTTGGATCGTCCTTGGCCACTTGCAGAAAATGGACAAAGATAAGGATGATGGAAATAGGTTTCATTGGATAGACACTGTCTTGATTCTTCGGTTGGAAATAACACATTCTTAGCAAATACTTCTCGATCACCCAGGAAACGATCAATTTCTTCATATTGGCTTGATAGAGGTTGTTTGAAGAAAGATGAGAGATCGTGATGGTGGAAGACGGTTGTTGTTGTTAATGGAGTCGTTGTAGTAGCAGTAGTGGAGGAGGAGTCATTTGTTGGAGTGGTGGCGGTAGTAGTAGTGTTAGTAGGATGTGATGTTTGTTCATTGTCGTGATTTGGGGAAATACTGTGGACATTGGAAGAAAGCATGGAGATGATGAGGATGAAGATCATCACCATGGAGATGACTGACAACCAAGAAGACATGGATCAATTTCCAAACAAACTGCTTGGAGCTTTTCATCCGATGAATAATGTTAACTTAAAGCGAATGTAGTATGTGTGGTCTAAATGGTCTGTTTTTGGCTTTTTGCAGAGATTATTAGGGTCCCGCGGAAAGTTTGCATGCGTCACTCCTTCATCTTCGTCATTTTTTGAAGAATTCTCATTGACTACTTGATTAAACTCGCTGGATATAGAAAACAGGGTAACGACGTTTGCTGAACAGTATCTATCTGACATTAAAGGTCATTATCATATTAATCAAAAAATGGGATAAGACGTGATAATAACAATGAATCGTCGCCGAATTCCGTAACCGTCATATTGGGTTTGTTCATAGTATTCTCCTAGTCATGCTCTATCTTTGGTAAAAACGATGGCAGTCATACTGCTTTCAATGACGAGCAAATCCAGGGGCAAAGGTGCCTACATTCCCTACGCACCAATACTAATTTTTACTTGATATCCTGTGTGGAGAGGGGAAGGTCTTTTTGCATTTTAGAGACGATAAGACTTCCAACATTGGCAATTGATGGTTCAGAAACCATGTAGTATATGCAACTGATGCTCATAAATTTCAATCCAAGTAAAATCAACTTGGAAAGAAAAGAGCAATAAATTTGAAAAAACTGAATATCAGCATCATTATGCTTAGTGGAACTAAATGATCTATTTGCAGTAAAGAACACAAAAACCTTGTTTCCAAAACAACTTGTTTAGTATGAAACAAAGTGATCTTGCTAAAGTTTTTTGAATTTGAATTTTCTTGTCTTTTAAAAAGAAATTAATCTTTAATCAGTCTAAAACATAAATAAATTTTAATTCTTTTTGAATGAATATGCTCTACCTTTGATAATGAATCGAGCACAGTTCGGAGTTGAAATTAGTGGATGAAGTCAATAGCAGTCACCATTGTTGCGCGGGAATCTAATTCTTCTTTGGATGTGTTTGATTGAATTTTCATCCAACCTTTTTGCAGCGACGAATATTCAACGACTTACTTTAAAGCCCTTTGTTATCATGTCCTTTGAATTGCCTGTTATTAATATTTCTTGTTGGACGGAGAACCTGCCTTCTGTCTACAACCAACTTACAGCTCCTCAACGAGAAGTTGCCAATCAATGGAATGATTTCATGACACGCTATGGGTTTGTGGTCTTAGAAGGTCATGCTCTTCCAGCAGAGACATTTCAGACTCTTTACAGTGAAAGCATTGCATTTTTCTCTCAATCTCTAGAGAGTAAAGTCGTTCATAGGCATGGTAAATATGGGCATCCACTGGGTGGATATACTCCTCCTGGCAGCGAGACAGTAGCTTTGTCTGTAGTGGGACAGTCTAATGCAGCAGATGTTAAGCCACAGGCTGATCCTGTTGAAAGCTTTGTATATAATGGTCATCCTTGTAAATACTCTTCTCCGTTTGGTGAGCCCAGTCCCATTCAATCAGCTGCCAGCTACTATGATGAGATGGAGAAAGTACTTCGGACTTTACATCGTATTTCCTGTGCAACTTTGAACCTTCCTTCATTGGATGAAATTGAACGTTATTATGATGAAACGCTACATGAGAATAAGGATTTAGGCACGAATGGAAATGCTCTTCGTTTGGCCCATTATCTTGGAGATGTATCAATTCAGTCCTTAGGCTTGAAGAACAAAGTTCATTCCTCTATCAGATATGGTGCTCATACGGACTATCAAGGTTATACCTTATTGAAGCCGGACCCCAAAGACTGGAAGACTATTGACGGATGTCTCCAAGGTGGTCTAGAGGTGTATCTCCCTTGTGAGAGAGTATGGCAACGAGTAGCTTTGGGAGAGGAGCACTCGAATGCTCTCGTCATCAATGTTGGTAGGGCACAATAACCTAAAATCATTTATTTATTGGTCTTGACTTGATTAATGTTTCTCAGGCGATCTAATGCAACGATGGACAAATGATCGATGGTTATCTCCGCTACATAGAGTTACTCTGGACACAGAGATGATCAATAGCGTTTCTCAAAAGACGCACTCAAGACTCTCTTTAGTTTTCTTTTCTGGACCATTGGACAAGGCTGTCGTCGAGCCGTTTGCTTCTTGTGTAGATGAGGGACAAAACAGCAAGTACGGACCTATTCTATCTGGCGATCATCTACAACAAAAGCTGAATCGTACAAATGAAATGGTCGAGTTAGCTCTAAGTGAAAACTAATCAGCAGGCAGTTTGATGAATGGATGCTCTTCGTTTATTTTAATCCTTCTTTCATAGCTGCAAAAGACTGCTGTGCCTTTTTCAGGCGTTCCTTCAAAGAATTACCGGACTGAACTTGGAGACTACTGGAACCCAAAATACTGACCGAAGAACTAGTATATGGCCTTGCAGAGGAATGGTTATGCGGCGCACTAGCAGTGCTTGGTTTATTTGCACTCTCGTCTGTGGGCGGAGGGTAACCAGATACCAGATTTACTAAGGAAACATGACGACTGGTTTTCAATTCCAATAGAAATGTGACAAGATCCCCTAGAGGGGGTGGATGGTGCTGCCAATGTGTAGGCAAAACTGTAAAGACTGCCTCTTGTGCGAGGATGCGCGTGCGCAGATTTTCCTCGCGTTGCTGCAAAGTATTGCATTGTGCAATTCGTAATTGCCTATCTCTTTCTACACTATCTATCTTCGCCTGCAACGTCAGCACCAACATATTTTGTTTTTCCGCTAACTCAGCTGCTTGAGTTAGATTGGACTTATTTGAGACACGAGCATTGTTCTGACTTTGCTCTATAACGGCCAGCTGATCTTGCAAGCTACTGACCAAAGCCTTTTGTTCTCTCAAACTTTGCTGGTTCACTTGTTGACTGCAACCAATATGAAATATTAGATTGTATCTTTCAAATAAGTGACATAGAGCATACCTGGCATAGAGTGATTGAACTTCTCTTTGCAGCATCTGGAGTTGAGATTCTGCTTCTTGCAAGCGCAAAGCACTTTCTCCGTTTGATAGCAGAGCTTGGTTGACAGCATCGGCGATTTGGCTTATTGACAACTAGAGGACAATGATGACAATGGCTAAGTTAATGCTGAGACTGGGGAAAATTAAATATTGGGTAAAGGGTACCTCGTCAAGGTTCAGCCGAAAATGACGTTCCAAGTTCTCTCTTTGAGCAGGAAAAGCTTGTAACACAAGATGAACTTGATGAAGAACCTGCTGAGCTTCTCTGCCTGCTTGAACCTCTCTCTCTAGTTGATTGAAGGAAGTATGCAAAGCAGTATAACGGGCTTGTTCCTCTTCATAGAGGTCAACAGATTGCTGTAAACGCTTTTCCAGACTCTCAATGGTAAAGCTGGTCTCTTCCAACAAATTCGCTTGGGTTATGCAGAGTTGATTGTATGCGATCTCCAGAGATTGAAGGTCCATAGCTAAAGATCGAATATATTTATATAAGCTGGCGCTATGTTTTCGCAAGGAAGGAAGACCGATCCACAGAGCATGCTTGGCAGATAGTGAAACAGGCGTGGGGGATTGGGACTGGGTTGGTTTTTGACCATCCATAGTGGAAGACAACAAACTACTCAGTTCAAGTCCCCCCTTCCCATCCATAGAAGATCTTAACGAATTTTCCGGTGCAAAAGTAACCCTTTTACTGCTGGATCTAATGGCTTCATTTTCATCTTCAGCAGCACTTAAACTAGCAAGGTCCTCATCCATAACACGATATGTCGATACCAAATCTCTTACAGAATCAAGTTCACTGCGAAGGCTTGTGCATTGCTCATTGAGTTTGTTGTTTTCTTGTGTCAATCGATCCACAAGAGGCTCTAAACGTGTTGCCTTTGGCTGTAGAAGAGCAAGCTGGCTCGCATAATTCTCATTTTCGCTTTGCAACTTTGCAATCTTGGCTTTATAATGACCACATTCTTGACTAAGGATATTGTGACTATGTTGTAATTCCATCATTTCTGCTCTCAGAGAAAGATGATCTTGAGCTTTGGTCAAGAGATCCTCTTCTCTTGCTTTCATTTGAGCAAAAACCTGACCTTGCATTTTCTTTTGATCTTCATCTTCTTTCATTTTCTGTTGTAAAGTCGTCTTAACACGTTCATGTTCCTTTTCTAATAAGTTATGTTGATATTGTAACTCACGATAATGATTATCCATTTCTTGATGATTCTTTTCTAATGCTTGATAATGTTCTTCAAGATTACTATGTTCTTTACACAATTCATTATATTTCTCTTCTAATATATTAAATTGTCTCATTTTAATACGTGATTCTGATTCTATCACTTCAATTTGACTTGCTAAAGAAGAACTTTTCGCCATATCTTGTTGAATATAGGTTAATAGGACATCTCGTTCTTCTTCTACTTTCTGTAATAATTCCATAGAATCCTTTCCATGACTTAACCGATAATTCAATTGTTCTGATGCTATTAATCGCTTGGATAGAGAAGCTATTTGTTCTTCAAGATCAACTTGATGTTCTGTGATTGAAGATCTTTCTTTTTCAGTATTTTGTAGAATTTCAGCTTTTTGATTTAATTCATTTCGTAAGGCAGTAACTTCACCTTTCAGTTGTGCAACTTTTGATAATAAGCCTGCATGACCTGCTAAACCCATCTCATCAGAACGAAATAGGAGAGCATCTTCCAGAATACGTATCTTTGCACGAAGATCTTCCATTGTTTCTTTATGTTTTTTCATTTCATGTTTTTGATGTGTGACTTCATCTTCTGCTGTTTTCAATTCTTTTGATAACATAGATATTTGAGTACTTTCAAGTGTTTTCACAGGATGAAGAACGGTGGTAGAAGAAGAAGATGGTGGAGGTGGTTTGGTGGACCTTGTTGTTCTATGAGGTGTTGAGCTTCTTGTGGATGCTTGTAACTGAGATCGAGACATTGCCTTCATTTCAACAACATTGGAAATAAACTTGACTAATTCAATGACCGTTGATTATTAAAATCAAAAAGAAAGGAGACCCTTTCGCCTTTTATTTCTTTATCGATGAAAGAAAGGATGATCATTTAACGGTTTTATGAGAAAAACAGCTTTTCCAAAAGAGCAAGAAACTCAACTACCTCCAGCGCAACACAATAATTATCGTACACTCACCTCAACACAGAACAGACAGCAGAGCAGCGAGCTGAACGTCAACCAAGTATGACCATGTCCAGCTGTCCTAATCCACTCTCTATCTTCTTATGTTTACCCCAAGTCATCCTTTCCTCTATTTTATGTGATTGGATTGAAGAGCTTCGAGACTTGACTGCCTTGGATGTTGCTCTATGTCAAAGTACTTCCCGCACAGTCTACTTGCAGTTAGTCTCTGACCGTGACAACTTCTATCTACCTAAACATTACCATCTCTCCCATTTGACAGATATTGATGGTCATATTCGATGGTTAAATAGACGTGAGATTCATTGTCATCATCTCTTAATTGATCTTCACACTATGACTTCTTTACGTCATCTTTCCTCCACAGTCTTAGAAGATACAGTGTCAATCACTCTACAAGGAATAGGTAATAACCTTTCTATAGAGGATTTTAAACAGTTTTTGTCACAGTGTCCGAAGCTAGAGGATGTGCATTTTGGAAGCTGTCAACTACTGCCTGGGGAGGCATTAGAAGTCATCCAGTCTATCCCCACTGTCCACCTCACCTCCATGGACCTCACCTTGTGCACTCATCTTCCTCTGGAGACGATTCAGAGGACTGTTATTCATTTTTCTTCTTCTTTAGAACGTCTTCGATTGGGTCGTGTTGATCACTTAGAAGACATCTTGAACACTATCTCTCACTATTGTATTAACCTCAAAAAACTTTCTCTTTGTACGGAGCAATTGGATAAAAACAGATTATTGAATATCTTAGCGTCCATGCAGTCTTTACAGTCGATCTCATTATCAGATAGTCAACTAACTAATGACTGGGCAGTAGCCCTTCTCCTTCGCTTACCCCATCTTATCCATCTGAAATTCAACGACACGTCTAAGATCTCTTCCTCTTCCTTGGCAGCAATTTTGCGTCAAGCACCAAATATTCATTTTGTTGAAGTTAATGCTGTCTATTACTTCCGACTTCATTGCAGAAGTAATGGCGAAGCTGCAGGTGGTGATGGGAAAAGAGAGAGATTAAAAGGTTTTTGTGGGGGAAATAGAAGATTGACAGATCTTTCTCAAACACCTCATTGTAGTGATTTCAGTCCACAATCTGTTCGTGACAGCATTATTACGGATGAGCGTAGCGAACTTGTGAGTACATCGACAAGTAGCAGCTCATTGTTAGGTGTTAATTTCTTGTCAAACAATCGCATGACTTGTGAGTTGCATTTCTCTCGCTCTGTAACTGATCCGGGAGCTATTCTCGAAGCTATTCGTGCAGCTCCTGTTCCTGTAAGCTCCTTGTATTGTGCTGGCTCTATGAAGACAGCTACTCTGATGGAAGTCATGAATCTTGTGAATTCTTCTCTTCACACGCTGAAAGTGGCTTTACATCATGACGTAAATGATGATTCAATATTGTCTCTTCTTTCTTGTCAGAATCATTTGCGAATTTTGGAAATGTCAAAATGTCGCAGCATCTCTGATCATTCTCTTCAGGCCATCGGAGACAATTGCAATCATCTTCGTTTGCTTGGTATAAAAGATTGTCACCATATCACTGATGCTGGTGTAATCTATCTATTGACAAGATTGAATTTCAGATTGCGTTCCCTTTATCTGACAGGATGTCAACAAGTTAGTGATGAGACGTTAGCAGCACTGGCTGTTTTGGGAGATAATTTAGTAAATATTAGTCTTTATGGTACGAAGATAACTGCTGAGGGTTTGGTAGATCTTCTTTGCCAAGAAAATTGCTTAAAATCTATACATCATCTCACTGTTAATGAATCGGTAAAGCTTGTGGCATTCGAGAAATTATCTATGAGATTGGAAGACAAGAATGAACTATCTAGATGGAAGCGTAGAGTAACTTCGTTTATCTTTTAATTGTCTTGTTTTGGTAAGTTTCTAATATGTCTTGTATGTTGCTATTGTATGTAATACCTACACTCTTCTGTAAAGGGGATCTCCTAAGATCTAATCCTAAGATCTAAAGTAATAAGGTTGTGATTTATTATCTCCCCAGACCTCCAATATGTGATATGATATGTCTTACCTTCAAATTATCAAGTGAAATCAATTCGATGCTCTCCTGTTGCCAGAGCAATGTGTACGCTAAACCCTCAACAACCTTATTACTTTCTAGAATAATTCACAATATCCTATCTAAATACCTCCAATTAGAAGATTCAAACCACACCAAAGTTCTGATAGATAACTTTACAAGAACAGCGGTGAAGTTAATCTCTGACTTGGAGACTGTGGGAAGTTAACCTTGTTGGTGGCATCCACCATCACTTCTTCACCCAGAGATTGTCTTGACTCTTGACATTTGACTGTGAGTTGAATAAAAGAAAAAAAAAATGCAGTTTTTATTTGTCGTCCTCTTAGCCTCTTTCCTTGTGGCAGCTCAAGCCAATATTGCCTTTCATTTCGTGAATGGCTTTCAGACGAAGAATACCGCCGAGAGCTATTACCTCACCGTCTCTGTCACCACAGACAAGGGCGTTTCCACCACATTGAGTTCCAATGCCATCACTTTTGATTCCAAGTATAACTTCACAGTGGGTAACGCGGACCAATATGTGACCAATATTAAGGCCTCTTTGGTTTCCTATTCCTCCAAACAAACCGTTGCCACATTCACCAGTGACACCACCACCAAGTTCTTCAGCAACAACTTCTTCATCATTGCCTACACCGCATCGTATGACCCTTTGACTGGAACCAACACTCCCAAGCTCTCTGCTGTGAGTGGCGATACTACCAATCCTTACAGTATCACTATTTCAGCTTCCTACTTCTTCTATTCCACAGTGACCACTTATGGTTACTTAACTGGCCCCAGCTCTTATCCTGTCTATTATTACCCTTACAACAACCAAGCTACTACTATCTATCCTTACGACAGCAATTACATGCTCTCTTTAGGCCAGACCCTCAAAAGCACCGCCACGATGACCAACTCTCTCACTTACGTCAACGGTAGTGCTTCGACCAACACTTACAAGTTCTGCTCCTCTAACATTTGCACAAGTGCTAATAGTGCAGTTTATGCAGGCTCTGGCCAGCTGTTCGCTGCCATCTACTATGGCAACTATGTCTACAGCCAGACTGGAAGAATCGCTTTCATCACTCCTCCCAACACCCTGGAGGTGAAATAAAGTACTTTCATATTTCATTGTATTTTATGGTTGCAATTATTCTAAATGCGGATATTTCTGGCTATAAGGTGAACAGCAAAGCAAATTGAATCAGTAGAATGTAGATTAAAGGTGCACCATCTCTGTATGGATTCCCGTATGTTGACAACTCGATGATGAGTGACGTTTTGTAAAGTAATACGAAGTATTACTTTTCTTTTTTATGCTCTTATCATTTTGTTTTGAGTTTGGGAAATCTGGAAATGCACTATTTCCATTAACTGCCAATATGCGCAATGTCACCTCTCCAAACGACCTCGATCATGGCCGTACCAGATCCAACGATGTCCTCCACTCTACGAGAAATCCCAAGTTCATCATAAAGACTGGGGCGATAGTTACAAAGTATCTGCAATAAAACTGCGCACTCAGTTTGAAGAATAACCTGCTCTTCTGTCATTAACAAAGGCTTCTTCGACATAATCAAAACAATGTCCAAATGGATGACATTCAGCGCTCAACGCTGCCTTCACCTTGTCCCTCCAATAAGCCCTGAAGAATGTCGATTGAAGTCTTCTTCAACTCAATTTCTTCATCTACTATAACATTTATTCAACTCACTTGCGCATATTGGCAGTTTGTGATAGGCATTTGAAAGCCTGTTGGTATAAGCTATACATATATTACGGAAGAAACTTGTGAGGAAGGAAAAAACATGAGTTATCTGAAACCATCCAAATTTGGGAATGGCTTTCAATATCATCGTTGCACGAAAAGACGCTCAATACCCATGTTGACGCAGCGAACCACGGGATAGATGCTTGTGAAAGGTCGTTAAAGTGCATGTGTAGTTGTCCCGACAATGAGGTTTCCAGTAAGATTTGTTTTCCCAGCCGAAGTTTGGCTTAAACAAGTTTGAAGTTTGAAGTTTCTTCTACTGGGAGAAGCAATAACCAATCAGATTTTCGAAGGAGATATAGCGTCCCAAAGTGAGAGTACTTTTACAAACCAATCGACTATGATTGTGATCGATGCCATGACTCCAACTTTATACTCTTATGTTGATTGTTCGAAGGAATTAGATTATGGTCCAATCCCAAGGTGCTCTAATTATGGGGGAGAGAAATGTTGAAAGTCTCTATTATCTCTTAGAAACATCCTATTTTGTTACCTTTTCCTCGCTTTCGACTTCCACCACCCAAATCTGCGGGATCATCACCACACCACGCAGCTGGCTGTGGCCAGGAAAACCACGAAGTGACACACTCTGAGCTGTGATACAACCACTGGACAACACATTCAATTTCTTTGTTTGAGTCCTTGTCACATCAACACCATGCAGTCCTTGTCTTTCTTTGTCCTTTTCTTCCTTTCTTTTCTTTTCTCTGTTCAAGCCAATATTGCCTTTTATTTCGTGAATGGCTTTCAGACCAATGCTACAGATCTGTACTATGTTATCTTCACTGCCACTACAGACCAGGGTGTGAGTACAACAACGATCTCCAATGCCATTCCTTTCAATGGGAAGTATAACCTCACCGTGGAAAATTGCCGCCAATATGTGACCAATATTAAGGCATCGCTTATGTCCTACCCAGACAATCAAGCTGTTGCCAGCTTCTACAGTGACAGTAAAAGCAAGTTCTACAGCAACAACTTCTTCATCATTGCACACACTGACTCTTACGATCCCGTCACTGGAGTCAATACTCCCAAGCTCACTGCTGTGAGTGGCAGAAGTGATGGTCCTAACATTGACTCCTACTTGTCGGTAGTTACATCCTACTTCTTCTATTCCCCTCAGACAAACAAGGGTTACTTCACTGCTCCTTCTAGTTTTCCTGTCTACTTATACCCTAAGGAGACTATGGTAGGCAACCTTTATCCTAACGATGATAATAATAATCTTCAGTATGGTGAGAGCAGAACACACTCTGCCACTTCTACTGACTCTCTCATCTACATCAGCAGCGGCGTCTCCGATAACACCTTCACATTCTGCTCTAATAACCTTTGTGCAAGTGCTAATAGCGGAGTGTACGCAGGTTCTGGTCAGATGTTCGCTGCAATCTACTACGGTAATGCTGCCTTCGGCCAGACTGGAAGAATTGCTTTCCTCACTCCTCCCAACACCCTGTCATTGAACTAAAGTGTTGCTTGCTTACTTACTTG